>JAODAL010034868.1:0-43677 GCA_025379985.1 Phyllomedusa bahiana | reverse complement strand
CGGCCTATTTTTCCGGGATCATTTTTTTGCCCCCTTTTTTGAAAAAGGCACAAATTTGTTGCGCCAACCTTTGGGACATACCCCGTTATAAGCAGTCAAAATATTAAAGAATAGGGCCTATCTATACAATTTAACTCTTTAGGACACGGGGGTGTATGCCATCTGGACCTGGGGATTTGTCTATTTTAATCTTCCTAAGAGGGAGCTCACTTCTTCCTGGGTTAGAAAGAAATTTATTCTCCTGTATTCCTGGCGATGACAAAAATGTCCCCCTCCTCGAATTTGGCCTGCAAACGGAGGTGCCCCGATGAAATCCCCACGGCTGACATAAAAGTTACGCGGGGGAGTACTCCTGTCCCCCTGGATCATAAAAAAAATTTTTAATGGTTTTCTCTGTTCTACAGTCGGCCCAAACATGTGCAGGCTAAATTCCAACTGGGGGAAAATGCATTCAGAGGGGGGGGGGGGTTCTCCCGCTGCAACTCGAGGAGGGTTTTCCTGCTTTTTTGGGAATGGTGAAGTGCAGCCTTTTTCCTGCCTTTTTCCCAGAATTTTGGGGGAAGACTTGGGAAACCTTTTCAAACCAGTTTGGGAAACCGTGCCCATGCAGGGGCATGGCCAACCCTCCCGGGTGCAGCGGGACCCTTTAACCCCATTGCCCGTACATGGTTCCAATTTGATTTTTGGCGAGGAGAAAGCCACACATCGATTTCCTCTGCATGAGGGGAGCGTTCCTCCCCTGTGTGATTGTTCAAGAGAAGCCGGTGAAAAAAATGGTGACACCGCTGTCCCTTACACATTGGTATGATGGACAGTACTTGTGGGGGGCTGGATGGTGGTGGGTTGGAGGAGGGGGAGGGGGGTTTTGGCGCAGGGCCGCGTTTGACAAAGTGGAAGAAAAAAGCGGGGTTCCTGTCCAAAATTTGTTGGGTCCTGGGCGGAAGCCATTCACCCAGTGGGCCGTAAAGGACATGTGCTGGCCCTGACCGTATTACAGTCCAGGACGTCCGCCCCCTGCCGTGCACCTTTGGAACAAAACGAAAGCCAAGGACTGGCCCACCTTCTGTTCTACATATTTTTGAAGTGCTGGTACGCCTTTTTTGGGAAAAGAATTATGGCTTGGGAATCTCCCTCTAGCTTGGCACAAGCCATTAGTTCTCTGAACGGTGCAGCGTCCACCATTTGGAAAGGGGGGGAGCAATAAAAAACACTTGGACAGGAGCAGGGCAGCCTGCAACCCCTTTTTTTGGACGCATACTTTTTCTCTTTCATTCGCCCCTGAACGACTGCTGGCACCATGAGTAGCGAGGAGCAGGAGCATCTGGACCGGGAGAAGATGGGAAAGAGAAACAGCTCCCTTCTGCAAAGGTGGTGGAGCCTTGACTGGCTGCAATGGCATGCGTGCCACTGGGTGCTGCTGCTGCTGCGGCGGCAGGATGGACCACCACATCTGAACCACGTTTCTTACAGGCCACCGGATGGTAACGCTGCATGTGTTGACGCAGGGCCGTGGTGCCAACGTTAGCTTCATTTTCTGCCCACAGATTCTACATATACCCATATTCAGCTCCTCCGGTGTCTTAGCAAAGAACTGCCACACCGCCGAGTAGCTGATTTAACCGCCAACACTCCGCACTGAGTGACTACTACCACCGCTGCCTCGCTGAGCCCCTGTGCCGCTACTTTCTTGGACCTGCGAAGCGGGTTTTCTACCCCGTGGCTGCTTGGCTCCCGACCACACACTGCTGCTACCCTGCTGACTCACGGCCACACAACCCACTTGCTGGCTGCGCCGCTGCCTGACGCGCAAGCTGACGCCCTCTTCTTCTGACGATGATGAAGCCCTTGCTTCACCCAGCTCCCAAGTTCGGTCGGCTACATCATCATCGATTTGTATTTCATCTAGTGTTGAGCGATTATTATCGACAAAGTTGAAATCGGCACGGTATTTACGTTGATCGGATTTTTTAGATCACGCGATAATTTAGGTTAAAATCTGTGCATCATCTATTAATATCGCGCCATTTTCGGCGCTTCCTGTCATTTTGGCGGCCAGAAAATCAGCTTACAGAATAGAGCAGGGTGAGATGTGTGTGCAACGTCATGATTGGGATGTGTATGGTTGCGATTGGCTGAAAAAATCACATGACCTCGTTTTACATAGAACAGCCCTTCCTGTTCATGATCAGTGTCTGTCAGCATCTCAGAGCAGTAGGACATGCACTCTGCCTCTGTCCAAACAGCTCAGCAAACAGCTCAGCGAAATTATTCTATTTCTTCACAGAGAAAGCTCTACTGTTAGCTGTGATCCTTACAACTTAGTTAGATCAGAGATTTGAAGATTTTATGTAGTTAGGTAGAGAATTTTAAAGGAGCATCTACCGCTGTAAAGTCATGGGTGGGGGCAGGGGGGGGGGTGGTCCCGCGGGCGAACACAGACAAGCTCTTTAAAGAATACTGGATATAGTTCACCAAGACTTAGTGTAGACGTTGCACTGCAATAGCTTTATTATTAACAGTTTTCTATTGAAATATTTCCTGGATATTGGGCAGCCTGAACTTATATTAGGATACACATCTTTTCTAGTAACTGCAGGTCTCTTTGTTAGGTGCAAAACTCCACTTTTATTATCAGTATACATTTCAGATAGGTGTTCTTTTTCAATTTTGCCCATTCCAGCTTTGTTGATATAGCCACCTTGCAGTTAAATTAGAATCCAGCAATTTTGTAGTCAGCACAGGTTGATAGGTGCCAAAAATACCTTTATTTATCCGAATACATTTCAGATACGTGTTTTTTTCACTTTGGCGCAGTACAGCTTTGTTGATTGAGCTACTTTGTAGTTAAATGTGAATACAGCAATTTTGTAGTCACCACAGGTGAATTGAAAGGTGCCAAAAATACCTTTTATTATCCGAATACATTTCAGATACGTGTTTTTTTCACTTTTGGTCAGTCAAGCTTTGTTGATAGATCTACTTTGCAGTTAAATTTGAATCCAGCAACTTTGTAGTCACACAAGGTTGATAGGTGCCAAAAAAATACCTTTTATTATCAATATACATTTCAGATACGTGTTTTTTTCACTTTGGCGCAGGCCAAGCTGTGTTGATAGAGCCACCTTGCAGTTAAATTTGAATCCAGCAACTTTGTAGTCACCACAGGTTTACTGATAAGTGCCAAAAATACCTTTTATATCCGTATGCATTTCAGACAGGTTTTTTTTCACTTTTGGTCAGTCAAGCTTTGTAGATAGATCTACTTTGCAGTTAAATTTGATCAGCAATTTAGTAGTCACCTCAGGTGAATTGATAGGTGCCAAAAATACCTTTTAATATCCGTATACATTTCAGACAGGTGTTTTTTTTTCACTTTTAGTCAGTCAAGCTTTGTTGAAAGAGCTACTTTGCAGTTAAATTTGAATATAGCAATTTAGTAGTCACCACAGGTGAATTGATAGGTGCCAAAAATACCTTTTAATATCCGTATACATTTCAGACAGGTGTTTTTTTTCACTTTTGGTCAGTCATGCTTTGTTCATAGAGCTACTTTGTAGTTAAATTTGAATACAGCAATTTAGTAGTCACCACAGGTGAATTGATAGGTGCCAAAAAATACCTTTTATTATCCGTATACATTTCAGACAGGTGTTTTTTTCACTTTTGGTCAGTCATGCTTTGTTCATAGAGTTACTTTGTAGTTAAATGTGAATTCAGAAAATTAGTAGTCACCAAAGGTGAAGTGATAGGTGCAAAAAAATACCTTTTATTATCCGTATACATTTCGGGACAGGTGTTTTTTTCATTTTGGTCAGTCATGTTTTGTTCATAGAGCTACTTTGTAGTTAAATTTGAATACAGCAATTTAGTAGTCACCAGGTGAAGTGATAGGTGCCAAAAAATACCTTATATTATCCCGTATACATTTCGGGACAGGTGTTTTTTTCACTTTTGGTCAGTCAAGTTTGTTGATTGATCTACTTTGCGTTAAATTTGAATACAGCAATTTTGTAGTCACCACAGGTTAATTGATAGGTGCCAAAAATAGCTTTTATTATCCGTATACATTTCAGATAGGTGTTTCAGATAGGTGTAAGTCTGGCCCTGGCAGCTGGACCTCCGTGTTAACAGATGGCTGATGGCAGCACTGGCTCTCACCGTTAGGGGCAATCAGGAGAGCTTCAAATTTCTCAAAAAAATCCGATTTTGAGAAAAGGTGATTTCTGTGAGGTTAAGTAGTGTCAAAAATGGCTCCAGTGCTGGACACAAATTGCACAATTTGAGGCTTAAAATTTTCTGGGGCTGGAGTAACTATGGGGACGCATCATTTGATCTCCAGGGGAGTCTGTCCCTAATCACTGAAGAAGGATTTTGAGGAAAAATGAAACCATTGAATTGATTGGCTGAATCAGTCTCAGAAGCCAGGAGGGCAAATGTCTTCTCAACTAAGAAGTGTTTTGGGGATGATTAGGACATTTGTATTACATATTGTGTGTGCGTACAAATTAACACATCTACACGAGTAAAAAATACCTTTAAAAACTTAATGGAGGGGTGTATGTTTTATGTTATCACACTTGAAAAAAAAGCAAAATGGTATAATGTAAAACTATAAATAAAACTTCCCTAAATAAATTCTGTAAACAAATGTCAGTTACCAAAATATATACTAAATGAGAGTCACTGTACAAAATAGCATAGTGGCACTTTGTGATCTGTGGGTCAAACAGGTTTAGGGGTCATGCTGTGGCCCAGGACAGGTATAGTCTATGTCCAATGAAACTAAAATGGTGGTTGAAAGACTCCTTTTTCCGGCACTTTTTAAATGTGGGGGTAATGCAGGTTTGGGGCTCATGCTGTGGCCCAGGATAGGTATAGCCAATGTCCAGTTCAACTAAAATGGTGGTTCAAAGACTTCTTTTCCCGGCACTTTTTAATTTGGGGGTCAGACAGGTTTAATGGACATACTGCGGTACAGGACAGATATAGTTAATGTCCAGTTCAACTAAAATGGTGGTTGAAGACTCCTTTTTCCGGCACTTTTTAATCTGGGGTCATGCAGGTTTGGGGCTCATGCTGCGTTCCAGGACAGGGATATTCAATGTCCAGTTCAAGTAAAATGATGGTTCAAATCATACTGCTTCTGGCACTTTTTAATTTGTGGGTCATGCAGGTTTAAGGGTCATGCTGTGGTGCAAGACAGGGATAGTGAATGGTCTGTGAGTTTTTTTCTGTGGCTTTTATAACCTAAGTGTGTTGCCTAAGATGTAGCACGTATCCATTTGACTGTTGTGGATGTTCCAGCTTCTCCATCTCTCTTTGGGTGTAAGAGTGAAGATGTTGTTCCTCTCCCATTTACTTTAATGGTCATCGGCGATAATCTATTATCGACTATCAGATATCTTATTGATAATTGCCGATATCGACTATCGACCCGATGACGATAGTCAATGTAATCGCTCATCACTACTGTCCTCATCACCGGTCTTGGTATGCAGAGGCTGACCCCTCACAACATGAACTCCCATGCCACTCTCCACATCTATACTTTGCCGCCTACTGCAAGAAGCAGGGGATATTGGCCCCATTTCTTCGCTGCCAAGTAGCTGCTGACTGCCCTCCTCAAATTGTTCATCCTCGCTATATAGTAGCGCTGAGCCCAGACCACATAGTAGATCTCTGGCTGAGGGAACCGGATGGGACAGAGGCGGGTTGAGGACAGGTGAGGGCCGCTGACCCGCTCCCGGGCCATGCCAACTAAGGGTTGTGTCTGATGTTCCCACCGACTCTTGGCTGGGGTTGTCAGATGTCATCTGGGAGGAAGTGGATGACCTAGTCAACCAATCAAGAACCATTGGGTTGCTGAACAACACACGGCCGCTATTTGACATCGGCAGTTGTGGCCTCACCGAGTGACCCCTGCTGCAACCTCCCCTTGCTGTGCTGCGACCTGGGCCTGCTCCAGGAATGTTTGTGACACTGCCACTCGCAGGTGAAGAGCCTGCCACCTCTCTGTCTGACATACTGTTTGTTCTAAAATGTACAGACACTGTTTGATGAAGATATCTGTATATGATAAATACAAACCCTGTGTTTGACTCCAAATGAACCCACTAAGAAGCTTGGGTAACCCTTGGAGATATAATTGCGCACCACAAATGGGTAGGAAAAATTTACTTGTATGTGCCGTTTAAAACACTGTGTATTTTACTGAATATAAAAGCACAAACAGGCTTAATTAACCTTCGGATATGAATTATGCTACAGCCAAAATTTCTTATTTGGCGGTGAAAAAGAATGTTTCTTTTACTAAGTACAACTGCTGAAAAATACTTAGTTAACCCTTGGATGTAAATTGCGCAAAAGAAATATGCTGCCAAACAATTACCAGCTTTGTAGGTGTTAAAACGGCGTGTATTTTACGGAAACAACAACAGAAAAACTTAAAATTTAAAACCTTCGGTTTATGATTATGCTACAGGAAAAGTTTCTTCTTTGGCGGTGAAAAAAGAATGTTTTTTTTTACTGACCACAACAGCGAACAACGCTTAATTAAAACCCCTGGATCTAAATTGCGCAAAAAGAAATGAGCAACCAAAAATTAAGTGGTATTTGGATTGAAAAAAACGCTGTTTCTTTAAATGAATTTACAACAGGAACAGGCTTAGATAACCCTTGGATATTCAATGTGCTGAAGAACTGAGCAGATACCATTAAAATGTATATGCAGCTGCATTGGACGCACACTGGGCTTCAGTTCCAATACCCCACAAAATCAGAATTAGAACGTAAGAGAAGCAGTCTCTGAGACAAGTTGTGAAAACCCCCCAAAAATCGCTGTTTTAAAGTGGTTCTTTAGTATGCAATATCATAGAAAGCCTGGGCAGCACCTTCCCTACTCAGTACAGTGAGAGTGGTATGAGCTCCCAGCGTCGCGCCCTGACTTATATAGTGCGGTGACGTCACAGATTCACGCTGGTCTCTGATTGGTTTCATCTCTGCACATGTCATGTAGGCTACGCCTTTCTTCCTCCCAGAGTTTTTTGCCCCATGTAACGCCATGTGCTCGCAGCCATTTTGTCAATCAAAAGCACGCTTCGTTCCCGCGAAGCACCCCAACCTTTGACTTCGTTCAGAATCGAAGTTTTCCTGAAATTCTATCCGAATTCCACTTCGTTAGAATCCATTCGCCCATCTCTAGTCGTATGGTATGCGTGGGGGGACTAGTCGTAATCCAAAGTTCTCTATGAGAGCTATGTATTACCGTAATTGCGGCGCACATCTCAGAGCGTATTAAGCGTAATATGTGGCGAAATGTGCGACACAATTATGCCGTGTGAACATAGCCTTAGGGTCATGGGTAGAATTAAAAAGGAATCTACCAGTTAAAACAAAATAATGATACATATTCTTTTCTTCTTAGCTGTTTTATTTTCTAAATGTAGATTTTTTTATTTTGTATTCTGTATATGATTATGGAGGAAGTCATCTTGGTTCAGCTGCTTTTTACAGCATTTAGAGAGATGCTTTACATCAGCTCTATGGACATTGGAGTCTGTGAACAGGAACAGACTCATTGACTTCTATAGGAGAATTTTCTAGATACAATGGATGATATGTATGAAAGGGTTATTCAACTTTTTTGGCGTAAAGTGAGCGGTGTGCGATGTTAGCACATCAAATGAAAATGTTTGGTGCATTGTTCGATAAATCCGACACTCTTTAATCGGCAAAACTAGGTGCATTACTAGGTGCATTACTGCTCGAACAGGCAGACCTATTTCAACGTGGTCTGACTGAGCCAGAGGAGTCGAATTGGAGCTAGCTTTGTTATTAGGGCAAAAAGTGTCCATTATTTCTCAACTCATACCAGTATAATAATAAAAAGTAATTTCTGATAATTATAAAACTATATGTTTCCCATTTTACTAAACGTAGTAAAACTGCCATCTTTGTACAGCCTATAGCATTGTTTATGCAATGCAATAGGCTGTATTAAGGATTGCACCCAATAGTGGTTAAGCACCCAAGGGGACTCAATTTTAAAGTGAAAAAAAAAATTGTTTTAAAAGTATATAAAAAATATTAAAAGTTCAAACCTCACCGTTTAAAAGATAAAAAAATGAAAAAGTTACACATAATTGGTATCAGTGTGCCCATAAAAGTCTGATCTATTGAAATATAACATCATTTATTTCGTATGCAGAACACCTTAGAAGAAAAACATGGTGTGTTTTTTGGTCATTTAATATCCCTTAAAATTGGAATAAAAGTGACCAAAAGCTGGTTCCAATAAAAAATACCCTTCAGCCCGCAAAAAATGCACCTTCATTCTATAGGTAGAAGTACAATAAAGTTATTGGTTGCAGAAATTGGCGCTTTGTTGACAATTTGAAAAATAGAAGATGTTTGGATTTTTTTTACGGTACTAAAACTCAACAAAAACCCCACATATTTGGTATTGCTGGAATCATATCAACCCACAGAAAGCACATCATTTATACTGAAAAGTGAACAGCGTAAAAAATAAATAAAGTGCAAGCATGGTGTAAGTGTATATTTTTTTCACATTTTTCCTCATTTAAAAAATGTTTGCGGTTTCTCAGTATGATCTATGGTACAGTGAATGACACCATTAGAAATTACATCTTGTCCAGCAAATCAGAAGCCCTGAAATGCCCATACAGGAAGAAAACTGAAAAAAGTTATGACTCTTGGAAGGCAGGAAGGATAAAATGAACATGTTAACCAAGAAAAAAGGACTGTCGTTAAGGAGTTAAATATCTGATGGTATGAAAGGATGTGTGTAATCAACTCCATGTCCCATGGTCATGCAGGTGGTGCTCAGTGGGTTAAACAGCAAAATCATTATCGCAAAATCCAGGAAGGGAATAAATGTTTCATGGCATGTTGTCCCTTACCAAAAATGACTCGGGCATTATAATAGAGGTTCCAGCTTGTAAACAATTGCAAAAGGCCCATACAAGTAAGGGAAAACTGTAAGGAAAACCCATACAGTAGTACTCTTTGCCAAAAATTACTCAAGTTCCAGTGACTCAAATTTCTCAGAGCAATAATAGAGGAAATGCACAGTTCTATAAACAAAAGTTTCAGCATTGTCATTTCATGCAGAATTTCATGCAGATATATGTCAGAAAATCTTACATGCGCCCTCTGAGCTTTTTCTAAGCAGGCCAGCAAAAACAGAACTACGGAATCCTGTAGGCCAATTGGTCCATGTATAACAACACACACAGTTTACAGCAAAATAAAATGCCACCACCATGCCTGGTGTCTACAGCTCGTTTATGCACATGTAAAGAATGTACTGACCAATCAGCAAGTCTGCATGTCATTTACTACTCCAACACCCACTGATTTATTCCTTTCTCTAATAGGATGCATTGTTTCATACTGTAGGCTGTGACATTCTAAGTTTAATATACAATGGCCTATGAAAAACCATTGTAAGCTGAAAATATTGAAACCCAAGGCCAATATATATTACATGGAATATTGCAAGAATTTTATTAAACATAGTACTCAACACTCTGTGCCTTTGCCAGTTGTTTAATTAGCTGTGGCCTTAGAGGATCATCTTCATCATCTGCTCCCTGTTCCTAAAAAAAAGTTTATTATAAGTTATTATTATTATTGCATGTGCAAAGCAGTATTGAAATGGAAGATGCATTTTAAATCCTATCTATAATATGTTACAACTCAGTTTCATAGTATTCTTCCTGTGCTCTATGAAAATTCCCATCTTCTCTAGCTGCTTCATAATTAATTTGCAAGAGTGTAACGATAATAATGTGCCGAATGATAGAAGAGAGGTGTTTACAAGAGAGAAGGGAACCTGGGGAAATGTAAAATTAATATGAAAAGTTAAATTTAATTATATTGTGCAAACTGATATTTAGTATGAGCACAAGCTACGCTAAGGTTGCTCTATATGTTCTCTGAATTCTTTCCTATCCATAATTGTTGTTATTAATTTAAAAATGTATCTTCTTTCTTTTTTTAATAATAGTGGGTTATAGTAAGTGGCTGAATGCTAATATAACTTACAGGGATTTCCCTTGTGGGACGATCAAATTGCCACACTTATCCTGGTGGCTAGTGACATTGTGCCATCAAACATTGTAAAAGTTGCACAGTGTCACTAGCTGTTTTTTTGCCGCACACCCCATGTCATTGAGGTGCTGCATCTACTATACTCCTACTGAGACTCAGATGAGGATACCAACGAATACAACAAGAATCAGAACACTTAGGGAGACATGTATGAAACGGGTTTTCACACATTTCTAGTGTTAAATGCGCCAAACATAAGCGGGCTGTGATGTATAATGTGCTAAATGTATGTGTTAGACGCATTGTTCGCAAGACTCAACACTTTCTAATGCGCCTAACATGAGGGGGTGTTCTGGGGGCGTGTCGCACACACTCGTAATATTAGACACATATATGAATGTTGGTCGGCAAAATTAGGCACTACTGCTCAAACAGGTAGACATATTTTAATGTGGTCTGCCTGAGCTTGAGGAGTCGAAGTGAAGCTAGATTTGCTGTTAGGTCAAAAAATGTCCAATATTTCTCAATTTACACCAGTACAATAATAAAAAAGTAATTTATGATAATTATCAAACTGTATAAAATTAAATGATTTAAATTTAATAAAAAATGTTATAATATAAAATTAATATAAAAATGTATAATATCCCAAAAATATAAAGCAAGCAAGCAAGATCACTGCCATAGTTTCTATTCACTGACATGCTGTTCTAATGACTTTTCTTTGATTTCCAGCCATCTGTAGGATATACACTTTTGGTGCATTACTAATGTGCCTAAGTTCCATTACCAAACACACATATGAGGCGCAGTGAACTTTAGACTCCATTTATAATCACCTAAAAACTACTTTCATGCATTCAGGCGCATTATACACTTTAAACAAGATGCAATAATTCACTTTGAAGCGCCTTTTTTCATACATGCTCCCCTTAATTCCTTTGTAAATGACTTAAGAAATCTACTACAAGCATTCTTGAAAACCTTGTTAGCCTCCTCAGTGACCACCAATAGAAAATGGCCTCATTCCACTACATGTGCTGTTTAGCCCCTTAAATGGTTCAAAACATTCAAAAAGAAAAATACACACTTTTTCCTTAATGCAAAACAAACACACAGATCATTGGCATTGACACAATTACAATGACCCAATCTATCAAATGTTTAAATTATTTATTCAACATTGTAAACACTATAAAAAAAGAAAAGAAAAAACAATTCCAGAAAGTTTTTTGTTCATTCACCTATTAAGAAAAAAAGAAAGAAAAAGGCAAACCCTACCTACTTTGTGTTGGGCCCACCTACTAAATGAGCCAACTATTACTTTTCTCAGGCCCATTTTTGCCTCACAACCCACTCCTGAGTACAATACAGAATTATTTTGGATACATTTAAAAATTTCAGTTTTGCCTGGACACTTAGGCCTCGTTCACACGGCTTATTTTGCCGCGGATTGGCGCCGTACTGCGCGCCGGATTTGCGCTTCAGTATGGCGCCAATCCGTCGGAGTCATTACGGTAATCCACTGCTCTCATAGAGAACAGTGGATCCGTCGCTCCTCCCTGCTCGGCGAATCCGCCGCGGGGGGAGAAAGTGACATGCACATTATCCAGGCGAAATACGCGCCGTGGATACTGCAAGTCTATGGGGCCGGGGAGCGCCCCCCCCCCCCTGCGCTCTGGCCCCGCCCCCGCCCCGCCCCTTATTCACGGCAGATTTGTGAGCCGAATTACGCTCACAAATCCGTCGGGAATAAGCCGTGTGAACACGGCCTTAGGGTGACATGTATGAAAATGGTGCATACTAGACAGTTGTACACCTCATTAGATTAGTGTAGCATTCATCAATATGTATGATAGAACTTAATATAAATAAATATGCTTATATCCCCATTTATACATGTTACTCTTAGTAACATTGTTTATCTACTGATTTATGTCCTCGGATTTGCATTGCAATAAATAAATGAATAAATTATAGCAGGGAAATAAATAAATAAATCAATCAGTGTCCATTGTCTGGGGGTGAGTTATCAGTTGATGCTGCGATCCTTGTCTCTTCCTTGCCCCAAGGTGTTTTCTTTGATTTACTCCTTTTAATTTTGTAACTGTTTTGTATGTATGTAATTTTATTATATTTTTGTACTTTATGTAAGCTTAAAAAAAAACTGTAAAAATAAAACGAATACTTAATTTTATTACTACTTTAAATACACATCATAAGGAACTACAAAACAAATTCAAAAAACACTGGACTGCTATATATTTGGAACCTTACCTAAGGTCCCAAAGATTACTTAGATGAGAGCTATACCATAAAAAAATATTCTGGCTCCCAGTACCCTAAAACAACATAAAAAACTATAAAAGTATGGAAATAGTTATATCACAATGCGGACACATTAGGGGCCACATGTATGAAAATTGTCTAGGTCTAAAACTCACTTTGCAGACCATAGCAACCGATCAGAGCTCCTCTTTCATTTCATATAGTGCTTTAGAGGGGCGCTCTGATTGGTTGCTTCAGGCAACAAAGTGAATTTTAGACCTAGACAGTTTTCATACATGTGGCCTTAGGTGTTTTTGTTGTAGCCAGATTACACATGACATATCTACATTTAAATCTAAGAATACCAATAAAAATTTTTTTATTGAACTTTCTCCATTCGGCCAGCTAGTATTTGTAATCTAATTACTTACCTGCCATTGCAGTAGCCAACATGTAGGATGAACTTCAAATAAACTACACCTATGTATTAACAAAAATAATTTGAATATTAAAAAAAATTATATTTACATAGCTTTTCTCTGTTCACTCAAATGGACCCAAAGATTTTAATGCTGCTCCAATAACAAATAATTGTCATGAAAAACAATTCCAGGTTAGGAATCACACCCCCTCGCTGGAGGGAAGGAAATGTCATTATCCGGTACACCTCATCCATGCCCTTCATAACAAACAGGGTCACCTAAGACAGTTCCACCAAGAGCTGTGATGAGCTCACAGTAGTCGGTGCATGCTTGAGAAAGGAATAGTTTTTTTCCGAAACGTCGCAATGAGAATTGTGCATCATCTCTGTTGTGAGTCCTAGAGATGCTGCTGAAGACTTATTATAAAGCGTTCTCTATTGTGAGAAAGAAAGGACTACACAAGTTGCAACACTACCGGGTTTTTATGTAATGATTGGTCTATTTATGACTTTATGAAAGTTTGTTGAGCATTTAACAATATTTATATAAAAATTGAAAAAAGAAAAGTACATAAGCCTTGATTTTTTTGTTTATTGAAAGTGCCCAATACGGGGTTAATAAAGAGAATACCCTGAACCAAGGTGAACACAAGTGGGTCCATTGAATCGCAGCATATATTTATGATAAATTGCTACTTCACTGGAGCCTGCCTGCCGAGTGGACTTCTCGTTACCCCTGATGTGGCCACTCGTGGTTACAGTCAAAGTGCAGGTAACAGAGTCCAGGCAAGTATCAATCAGCCACTATGGCAGAATACAGCAGAAACAGGAACACATGTATCAGGCTGACAGGCAAGAAGGCAGGATACAGCAGAAAGAGGATTCTAGGTAACTGGCATGCAGAACATCAGGAAACAGCAGGGCTAAATGTGCACAGGTAGCAGAAAGGTATAATGGCAGGAAAAGAAAACCAGCGGTCAGGAGCTCATTTGGACAATCATAAACTGACCAGGAACAGAGGCAGGAAGGTCATTGGACAGGTAATTGGGACACTGTCCCTTTAAATCCAGACCTGCGAGTGCGTGACCTAAGGAATGTGTGCAGACCCAGACAGGAACAGGAACAAGAACAAGAACAGGTGAGTAGCAACAGGAACACAGAAACAAGTATGGGGACAGGGACAGAAACAGACATGTTCACGGTCCACAGCAGTGACCACAGCATGCACAGATACTGGTACGCAACAGGGACACGGCCATGTCCCATGAAATGGACCTTGACAATATCACAATCACCCTTCACATCACAGTCGTCTGCTAAAATTAATTCAGTAGGCAAACCATTAAAAGGGGTTCTACCATAAAAGACATTTATCACCTATACAGAGAATAGGTGATAAATGTTTTATTGCTTGGGGTTCTGCTGCTGGGGTTATTACCGATCACTAAAATGGGGCTACTGACACAAAGGGAGACATGTATGAAAGGGTTTTTCACCCTTTCTGGCATAAAATGCGCCAAAAGAAAGCAGGCTGCAATGTCTAATGCGCCAAACGAATGTGTTAGGCGTATTGTTTGGAAGACTCAACACTTTTTAATGTGCCTAAAATGTTGGAGCGTTCTGGGGTTGTGTCGCAACCCACTCGTTATATTAGACACATGTCGGCAAAACTAGGCACATTACTGCTCGAACAGGTAGACCTATTTTAATGTGGTCTGCCAGAGCCTGCGGAGTTGAAGTGGAGCTAGATTTGCTATTAATACAAAAATTGTCCATTATTTCTCAACTTACACCAGTACAATAATAAAAAGTAATTTCTGATCATTATCAAACTACATAAAATTTAATAATTTAAATTTAATAAAAAAATTCTATCATATAAAATGAATATAAAAACAAACAGATAAAAATCTCTCCTATAAAATGTTTAATTAATGGAATCTAAAACTAATTTTACATTAAATAACCCACTGATGATATTGTTCAGATTTTTTAATTTTTACTACATTAAATTTGACATTTATTTTTGCTGTTCTCACCTTTTCTTCTACATACAGCAAGAGCCAGCGCAACAAAGGTCTTGCTGGGACCTGTGGTCTACCAAGCAAGATCAGTACCATAGTTTCTATTCACTAACAGTTTCTATTCTAATGATCTTTCTTTTATTTCCAGCCTATCTATAGATTTTATACATGTTTGGCGTATTACTTATGCGCCTAAGTTCCATAATGCGCCAAACACACAGGCAAGACACGTTGAACTTTAGATGCCATGTATAATTGCATAAAACAACTTTCATACATTCAGGCACCTTATACACTGAAAAATAGATGCAAAAATGCACTTTAATCTGCCTAGTTCCATAAATGTCTCCCTAATTTTGCGAGTGGTGGACTAACGAAAAAGGCAGGAGATGGAGAGCCAGAAAGAAACCACCATGGAACCACTAGTGTGGTTAGCATGGTCTGAGTGCCATTTATATAAAGATATTGAGCTAAAGTGTGTGAGAGTCTGTTAGAATTTTGATGCCATTGCTGGTATTGAGAGATATACATTATGGACAGGGAAAAGTTAAAGGGCTTTTCTCACCACAATGATTGACTTTTAACATGTAGAGAAAAGTAAATAAAGACTATTACCAAATACATTCTTGTTTTGATTTTCTTAAGTCAGGAGATAAAAATATTTTATCTTCTGTAAGAAGATACAAGTTTCTTTTGATACCGACTATCTTTCCCCACCTCTCTCTCCTCTGTCACTTATATGGTTGATCCAAGATGCAGTCAGCCAATAAGTTTGACAGTAGTGAGTCACTCCCTGTGAAGTCTTATCTCTAGCAATGAAGTTTGTTTACCTAAATAAATTACAAACTTTCATAATTTAGAGTTATGTAGCCATGTGTACTACACTTTATAAATCTCCTGCAGTCATGCCACTGTTAAAGGCTCAGCTAGGAACAGCAGGGATGATATCACAATCACTGCTATATATCCACCCACAGTCTCACCAGGAAGTGTGAGTCTAAAGCTGACTGTGAGCCTGTGAAACTGCATAGTAAGAAAACCCCTAGAGACCAGCAAATTGTGAGAGATTGGCTGCCCTGAGGCTTAGGGAAATGATAAAATGTATAAGAACAGCATGGAGAGTCAGCTGATGGAAACTAATGGGATCTGTGACACCATGAAGTCTTGAAGGATTAGCCAGGAGAGAAAGAATAATCTTTCCTCTTGTGTACAAAGGTTAAATATTAACCTGTATGATCATAAAGTAGACAGAATAAAACTGGTCAGTATGGCCGACATGTATGAACGGGGCTGCGTCTGGCGTCTTTTCAGCCCGAGATCTAGTGCAGCCCAATTCACTATATTTTTCAAACTTCTGCATGCCAATTTCAGGCGCATTACAGAGCGCACACGGCACTTTGTAATGTGTCTGATTTTGAGAGGTGGCGTGTCGCACTAGAACCGTACGAAACTACAGATTTATAGCTTCAGTACGGAAAATCTAGGCGCATTACTGCTGCAACAGGTAAACCGCTTCCAGAAGTATCGTTTCTGCGCTAGAAGGCGTCTGATTTATGACCCACTGTAGACCGGATTCATAGATTCAGGCTAGAGATGGGCGAATTGATTCTAACGAAGTGGAATTCGTTTAGAATTTCAGGAAAACTTCGGTTCTGAACTAAGTCGAAGTTTGGGGGACTTCGGATGAACGAAGTGTGCTTTTCATTGATAAAATGGCTGCGAGCACATGGCGTTACATGGGGCAAAGAACTCTGGGAGGAAGAAGGGCATAGTCTGCATGACATGTGCAGAGATGAAGTCAATCAGAAACCGGCGGGATTCTGTGACGTCACCGCACTATTTTAACCCCGGGTTTGCAACCGGGGAGCCCCACACTCCTTTCACTGTACTGAAAAAGGAAAGGTTTGCGCTGGGGTTTGATAGCTCTTACTGAAAAAATTTTTTTTTTATACAGCGATTTTTGGGGTGTCTCGGGTTTTGCTCAGAGATTGCTTCTCTTAATTTTCTATTTCTGTTTTTTTTGGGATATTGGATCTGAAGCCCCATGGGCGGCCACTCCCAGCTGCTTATATTTTTTAAAAGCATCTGCTCCCCGCACTTTTGAATACCCAAGGGGGATCAAAGCCTTTTTCCTGTTGAAATTAAATTTAAAGAAACAGATTTTTACATTACAAATAACCCCCTTAAATTTTTGGTTGCTAAATTTTTTTCCCGAAATTTTACCCCGGGGGTTAAAATTAAGGGTTTTTTTTTCTGCGGGGGGTAAATCCAAAAAACCCCGTTTTTTTTCCCCGCCAAAAAATAAAATTTTTCCCTGTACAAAATTTCACAAGCAAAGGGTTTAAAATTACAATTTTTTCTCTTGTTGTGTAGGAAAAAAATTACCCCATTGTAAATCTACAAAGCAGTAGTTTGGGGTTTTGTCAATTTTTTCCCAAATTTTTAACATCCGGGTTTAAATTTAAAAGCTTTGTTTTTTTTGCTGGGGTTTGGCCCCCAAAGAAAACATTTGGGGGAGCGCGTTTATCCCCCAAGGGTTACCCAAGCTTGTTAGTGGGTTCTTTTGGAGTAAAATTACAGGGTGTGAATTTTTCATTTACAGATATTTCATAAAACAGTGTCTGTAATTTTAGAACAAACATAGGGTCGACCAGAGAGGGGGGCAGGTTTATTCAACCTGCGAGTGGCAGGGGGCACAAACTTTCCTGGAGAAAGGCCCAGGTTGCAGAAAGAAAAGGGGGACGTCGCAGCAGGGGTGATAACTGCCGTTTGTCATCTAGCGGCCGTGTACTGATAGAAACCCCAAGGGGTTCTTGTTTGGGTTTTGACTGGGGCCCCACCCCCTTTTCCTCCCGAGGGACTTTCTGACAACCCCACCCAAGGTTTTTGGTGGGAACGTCAAACACAACTCTTATTTGGGCCCGGGCCCCGGGGAGTTTGGTCAGGGCCCTCACCTGTCCTCAACCCCCCTCTGCCCACCCGGTTCCCTCACCCAGAGATCTACTATGTGGTCGGGGGGTCAGCGCCACATAAAAAGCGGGGGATAAAAAATTTGGGAGGGCAGTCACTGCTTCTTGCAGTAGGGGGCCCAAAGTATAATGGGGGGAGGTGGCATGGGAGGTCATGTTTTGGGCCGTCACCTCGGGATCCCAAGCCCGGGTAAATGGGGACAGCAGGGACGATGAAACAAAAATTTGATGATGTGAAACTGGCCCGCATTTGGGACCCGGGGTGAAGCAAGGGTTTAATCTTCGTCAGGAAAAAGGGGCCCCGTCAGCTTGGGCCGGGCACGGCGCAGCCAGCAAGTGGGTTTTTTGGGGCCCGATAGTCAGCAGGGTTAGGCAGGGTAAAGGTCGGGAGCAGGTCCAAGAAAGTAGCGGCACAGGGGCTCGGCGAGGCAGCGGCGGTAGTAGTCACTCAATGCGGAGCGTTGGCGGTAAAATCAGCTACTCGGCGGTGTGGCAGTTCTTTGCTAAGAAACCAGAGGAGCTGTAGAATCTGTGGGCAGAAAGTGAAGCGTGGCCAGGGAGCTAACGTTGGCACTACGGCCTTGCAGCAGCAGCGGCCAGTGGCACGCATGCCACTGCAGCCCGTCAAGGCTCCACCACCTCTGCAGAAGGGAGCTGTTTCTCTTTGACATCATCTCCCGGTCCAGATGCTCCTGCTCCTCGCTACTCATGGCGCCAGCAGTCGTTCAGCGAGGCGATTACAAAGAGACAACAGTATGCGTCTAACCATCCTAAGGTGCAGCAGCTGACCGTGCTCCTGTCCAAGTTGTTGTACTGCAGTCCCTCCCTTTCCAATAGTGGAATCTGCACCATTCAGAGAACTAATGGCTTGTGCCGAGCCGAGATGGAGAGTTCCAAGCCGTAATTTATTTTCCAAAAAGGCAGTACCAGCACTTCATAAATATGTAGAACAGAAAGTGGGCCAGTCCTTGAGCTTATCGGTTTGTTCCAAGGTGCACGGCAGCGCTGACGTCTGGAGCTGTAACTACGGTCAGGGCCAGTACATGTCCTTTACGGCCCACTGGGTGAATGTGCTTCCTGCCCAGGCACACCAACAACTTGGACAGGAGACGCCGCTTTCTCCTCCACGTTGTCAAACTGCGGCTCCTGCGCCAATGTCCGCCTCCTACTCCTCCACCACCACCACCATCTCAGCCTCCACAAGTATTGCTCCATCATACCACATGTGTAGGGCACAGCGGTGTCACGCAGTTCTACACCTGGCTTGCCTCGGCGAACGAAGTCACACAGGGGAGGAACTGCTCCGCGTCATGCAGCAAGAAATCGATGTGTGGCTTTCTCCGAGCCAACTGCAAATCGGAACCATGGTGACGGACAATGGGAGGAACATGGTTTCCGCGCTGCACCGAGGGATGGTCCATGCGCCCTGCATGGCGCACGTGTTCAATCTGGTTGTGAAAAGGTTCCTGAAGTCTTCCACAGATCTTCAGAAGATTCTGAAAATGGCCAGGAAACTGTGCATGCACTTTATCCATTCGTACAAAGCCAGGAACACCCTCCTCAAGTTGCAGCGGCAGAACAGCCTCCCCCAACACACTCTGATATGCGATGTTTCCACCCATTGGAATTCCAGCCTGCACATGTTGAACCGACTGTATGAACAGAGAAAGGCCATTAACGATTTTTTGATGATCCAGGCGGACAGGAGTACTCCCCTGTGTAACTTTGTCAGCCAGTGGCAGCTCATGCGTGACACCTGCCGTTTGTTGAGGCCATTAAAGGAGGCGACGTTATTTGTCAGTCGCCAGGACTACGGGATGAATAACGTCATTCCACTGCTTCATATCCTGGAACAGATGCTAAAAAATCTGTCTGGGCAGGGGACTGGAGAAGTGGCGACTACATCTCGCGGCCACATGAGTCCGGTGGGGATGAAGGGGGGAGGAGGAGGAGGACATTGGAGC
This sequence comes from Phyllomedusa bahiana, assembly GCA_025379985.1. NCBI lineage: Eukaryota > Metazoa > Chordata > Amphibia > Anura > Hylidae > Phyllomedusa > Phyllomedusa bahiana. Next base: position 23,957 of record JAODAL010034868.1, on the reverse strand, counting down.
AGAAGCATTGTTGGTGAAATGAGTGGATTTTCTACCCAGGTGACAAGAGAGGAGGTGAGGAGCAGCTGGAGGAGTTGATGGAGATGAGGAAGACGAGGCAGATGACCCGCAAGCACCATGGCAGTATACAGTGGAGATGGAGGCAGGGAGCCCCTCGGAGTCACTTGTGCAGATGGCCCGCAGCATGCTGATTGCCTGGCTAGTGACAGCCGAATAGTCAGCATCCGGCAAAGGGATGACTTCTGGCTCTCCACCCAATTGGACCCTCGCTACCAGTCCAAAATGGGAGCCTTTTTCCCAGCTATTGAGAGGGAGGACAAACTCAAATACTATAGAGAAATCCTCCATAGTCAGTTAGCCGCTGCCTATGTGCGGCATCGTCCCTCCTCTGACAGGTCTGACCGGGGGGTTCCTCAGCGCTCACATACTACTGCCGCGGCTGCTGGGGGAAGGTGGGGGGTAGGGGCAGTACCAGCTCCATCAGCTGCAACCTTAGTCTGGAGTCACTGATGAGCAGCTTCCTTCACCCGCCTAGTGAGGAGGGCAGTCGACAGCAGTAGCAGCAGCAGGACCTGGAGCAGTCCCTGAACCAACAAGTGGTGGCCTACATGGACAGCACTCTGCCACCCCAGTTAGAAGATCCACTGGACTACTGGGCAGCCAAACTGGATGTGTGGCCGCAACTTGCCGAGTTTGCAGTGGAGAAGCTGTCCTGCCCGGCCAGTAGTGTGGCATCAGAGCGGGTGTTCAGTGCGGCGGGGGCCATCGTTACCCCAAGGAGAACCCGCTTGTCACGGGAAATGTGGAACGACTGACCATTGTCAAGATGAATCAGGCGTGGATCGGCCAGGATTTCCACACAGCAATGCCTTAGGCGTCAGTCTGGGTTCAAACTACCTGCCTCAGCCACTATTCTGATGCCGCCACTCGACTGATGCCACACATCTGCTGACAGTTTCTCCATCTGCCTACCACCATCTTTACCAGGGACTGGTATTGCCACCCACCTCAACAGTCTGTCATTGTGCCACTCTATGACCTCATGCTGCTGCTGCTGTTGCTGGTGCCGTGACATCCACACTGTGTCATTGTGCCACTCTCTGACCTTATGCTGCTGCTGCTGTTGTTGCTGCTGCAGTCACCTACACACTGTGTCATTGTGCCACTGCCTGACCTCATGCTGTTGCTGCCATGCCCTCCACACTGTGTCATTGTGCCACTCTGTGGCCTACTACTGTTTTGCCACCTCCAGAATGTGATTGTGCCACTGTCTGACCTCATGCTCTGCTGCCTGACCACCACTGTGTTCTTGTGCCACTGTCTGACCTCATCTGCTGCTGTGGCTGCTGCCATGACCTCCCAACTCTGTGTCAATTGTCCCACTCTGTGGCCTACTCCTGTTTTTGCCACCTCAGGAATGTCATTGTGCCAACTGTCTGACCTCATGCCTGCTGCTGCCGTGACCTACACACTGTTTCATTGTGCCACTGTCTGACCTCATCTGCTGCTGTGGCTGCTGCCGTGACCTACCCCACTCTATCGTTGTGCCCACTGTCTGACCTCATGCTCCCTGCTGTGGCGCTGCCGTGACCTACACACTGTGTCATTGTCCCACTCTGTGGCCTACTCCTGTTTTTGCCACTCCAGAATGTCATTGTGCCACTGTCTGCCCCTCATGCTGCTGCTGCCTGACCTACACACGGGTGTCATTTGTGCTCATTGTCTGACCTCATGCTGCTGCTGTGGGCTGCTGCCCGTGACCTACAACTCTGTCCATTTTGCCACTGTCTGAACTCATGCTGCTGCTGTGGCTGTGCCATGCCCTACACACTGTGTCATTGTGCACTTTTGTGGCCTACTCCTTTTTTTGCCACCTCTAAATGTCATTGTGCCACTCTCTGACCTCATGCTGCTGTGGCTGCCACCGCACCTCCACACTCTGTCACTGATGTTGCCACCTGAGCCCTCAGCTTGTTTTTTTCCAGCTGTCGCTGCCATGACTTTATCAGGCTACATTCCCCCTGCCGTTTTTTGGTCAGTATTGCCCTCTTAAGTGCCCATGGAATTTTACAGTGAAGCGATTCTAAGAGCGGCGGCAGTCATGTGCGTGTCATACTAAAACACAACATTGTATGAAGACCCAACCAAGCTCCCTCTGCATAATTTAAGCATGGCACAACGTTCTACGCACCCCGCAGGCTCTGTGCAGCCCGGAAATAGCTGTTTTTTAATGTGATTCGTCCCAAAGTGATTCGGAACGAAGTTATTTTTGTCGGGAAATTCGGCAAAGTCACCAAATCGAATTTTTGAAAAATTCCCCCATCTCTAATTCAGGCGCATTCTACACTATTATAATGTGCTTCGAAATTGGCATCCAAGCGCCATAAATCATACATTTCACCCTTTGAGTGCAATTCACTAGTGGTGCACCTGATGAAGTATAGCATGATCCCCAGCCCTTGTCAGAGACTATTGAAAAATAGTTTGTTAATGAGCTTCTATTCATATGGTGCAGAAATGTGTGAAAAGTATTTTCCAAAGAAACTGTGTTATGCAACTATCAAGCATACCGCCTCACTGTAGTGATGAAAATAAAGTTATTTGCTAAACCAAAAAAATCTTCCATCATTTTTAGAAGGAGCAGAGCATACTCCTGCACATCGATCTTTATAGCTACACCAACAGCAGAAAGCCAACAGAAACTGACAGAATGAGTTTTTTTTAAATCCAAACTGTAGGTTAGTTTTATGTGTTAAATTTCCACAGCATGCAAAATCTCACCGGTATACTATACTGTAATCTGCTTATTTATTTACCCAAACCACAGTGAATCTGCAATGTGTAAATTTACCTCTACTGGTAAAGCATAGGACTAAATTATAGATTTAAGAGATTAAATTTAAATTTTTATTTCTTTTAATTTTGCTGTAATTGGAGATCATTTGATGCATTTCAGAATCCATCTTATTCTCTCAGAAAAATTTGGATAGTTTTTCTTATGCCATAGGAACATATCAATCATTGTAATAGATGCTCAAGAGTTAACAGCAATGCTTTACTTTCATTCTATCACTGCGTATTGTTACAAGTGTTCAGCCTGTGTCACAAGGATAATGAGAATATAGCAAGAAATAAATCAAGACGACTGAGGAATGAAATAGTCGGTGCCTTATTTTGTACTATTTCAGTCAAGTTTTAAATGTAAAATAAATATTCTGGTAATGTTGCAGAAACCACACATCAACACATCTTGTTTAACTAATATTCCTAAATGCTAACATTTTCAGTTGGAATGTTCAAATGCATTCCAGATACTACTGTTTAGGAGGAACTTGATGTAAATATAGCAATGATATATCTAATAGTGTAAAGTGCTATAATTCTATGTGATAGTAAATGTAATAGTAAATGTATTGCTGGCTTATTGACAAGTCCTTTTAACTGATTACAGGCGGAAAGTTAGGTTTTGCTACCACACCACAACCTTTACCATCACCATCATACAGTAACTATTATTTCTAAGAGAAATGCCCTATTTAGTTGGTCACTTATCTCAATTATTGCATTACTGCAATTTATTACAAGACATAAAGGTTGTTTAAACTGTGTAAAATAATAATCAATCAGTTCACCCAATAATGCCACAGTTCATGATTCGGAGCTCGCAGGGAGGAGGAAATTAACTTCCAATGCATCCAGATGAAAAAGTTGTGTTCCAACTGCATGTCTCAATGGGAAAAGATTTGAAAAAATATATAAATCTTCTTTAAAAGTCCATACACATCTTGAAAGCAAAAAAACACCATGGAGCAATTCAAAAAATTCATTTTTGGGTGCATCCTTTATCCAAATAACTTTTTTTATTCCCGGTGTTTTCTTGTTTTCAAGATTTGTATGACTATTTTCAAGATTTATATATTTCATTTATATAAAGGTTGTTTAACATGATCAAATCATCATTTCTATAAACCCCTGTTTTTTAAAAAAATTAGGAAAGCTTAAATTTATTTTTTTTTTTATTCTTTAAAAAAATCAATCGTTTTTTTATGTTTACCCTGGTTTCTTTACTTTACAATAAATGTTATTGGGAGACCTAAAACAAATCTGAGAAAAAAGGTAGAAAAAATGGTTAAAGGAAAGTACTCTTTTACCACAAGACAAAGTATATATAGTATTTCACATAATTGAGTACACCCCTCACATTTTTGTATTAAACATTGTATTAAAGGGGTTGTCTCACTCAAAAATTGTCCCCTTCAAATTAAAAATCTTCAAAAACAAACATTTTCAATATATGTCAAAAAAAAAAACCCTACTGATTCCCAAAACTTCTTTTTGTGGCTCCAGGGGGTGCTGAGGGTTTTATAGTCACCGACCTCTTGTTCTCCCGATAGGGTGTACTCCGGCATCTATCACAACGGTCGCGGGGGAGCGAGCACACGTTTAACTACCCTCCTGCCCTTTTTCTCCCCTCTGCCCTGGGCTCTCCCTGCGGAAAACAGCACAGTGTTTTAAAGAGCAGAAACTAGCAGCCCCGGTCATCTCCCCTGCTGCCTGATCTGTGTCCCACCCTAATTTTTATTAACTGCTTTTAAAATTTTTCCCCTCCCCTGCTTTCCCAGCTCTGAGTTTGCCTAATTGAAATTCATCTCCTGTTTACCAAACCACTTCACTGCTAATTTGAATGATTCGGGCCCGGGAAATATTTCAACAGTCCAGTGAATAGTAATTAAGCACACAGACGATTTGGGAAACTGAGAAACTCCATGAAAAATACAACAGGCTCCCCACCCTTTCCCAGCTATCACATCAAGATTATTTAAAATGTTTCCCCCCTCCCCAAATTTTCCCTGGGCTGGGAACCCCTGGCCTGCCCGCTGCTGCCCTTATGGATTATGGGGAGAGAAATATGTCTGTGTACACTGGATGCAAATTGAATGGTAAAGCAGCAGGGGAAAGAGAACCTGGGGATCTGAGATGTTTTTCCCTTTCCCAATGCTGTTGGGCCACGGGGCAGCGCAGAATCATGACGCCCCCTAGATAAAGGGAGGGGGGAGGGGGACCCCAAAGAAGCCAGTCTCCCCCCATTATTTCAAAACTCCAGCTCTTGGGCCCGCACCAAGGTAGGTGAATCCATCGGGAACAACTCCTTTAAATCTTTTCATCGACAAACACTGAAGATAGGGGAAAATTTTGGGGGATACAATAAAGTACCCAAAAATTACACCTTGTATAACATTGTAAATTTAAGGGGGCCCAAAAAACCGGGGGGGCAAAACCCCATCAATTTTCAAAACCTGGCAACACAAAAAGGTAAAACCCCTAACTTTAAAAGGGAACAAACTGTGCCTTTATTTCCCCCTTTTTTCCTCCCATGTAAAACGTTTCTCATTCTTTGTTCAAGGGGGGCCCTCAGGTTGAATGGCAAAGCTTTTGGTTTTTAAATTTGGTGTTATCACTCTCACACTCTCTCCTACTGGTCACTTGAAGCTCAATATGGCACCTCATGGCTAACAAACTGTCTGAGGATCTGAGAAAAAAGAATTGTTGTTTTACAAAAAGATGCTATAAGAAGATTGCCAATATCCTGAAAAAGAGCTGTGGTATGGTAGCCAAGACCATACAGCGGGTTAACAAGACGGGTTCCCAAATTAAAAACGATCTCCCCATGGTTGACCAAAGAAATTGGGGCAAAGTGCTCAAACATCATATAAGAATTGCATTTTTAAAAAAAAAATGTTTAGTATTGTTAAAACGCTGCTGGGCTTTTGGGGAAATGGGGTGACTTCCCGTCTTGGGGGTACAGAAACATGCTTTTGGGATTGGGTGCAAACTAAAAGGGGAGAGGGGAAACTGTATTTAGGGGGAAAATGGCCAGGAAGTTGGAAGGGAAAATTTTTAAAAAAGGGACCTTCCGGGGGAGGGGGGGGACCCACAAAGGTACGTGCAAGATTGGAGATAGAGAGGGAGGGAATAGTAATAAAAAAAGGGGTGGAGTGGGAAATGGAGGGAGGGGGTGGGAGCAATAGTTTAAAAAAAAACAGGATAAAGGAAATAAAAAAGAAACTCTCTAAAATGTATACTGACCAATGCCAGGAGTTTTCACCCAAAAAAATAAATGAAATGAAAAATTTATTTTCTGAAGAAAAATATGACATAGTGGGGATGCTGAAAATGGCTGGGTGGGGGAAACTGGGTACTGGGGGGTTAACTTTTTAAGGGTTTCAGGGTTTTTTTAAAAAGAATCCTAAACCCCGGGAAGGGTGAGGTGTATGTCTCTATTAAAAAAGGGCTTTTGTTTCAACGAAGGGGAATTCGTTTAGAATTTCGGGAAAACTTCTTTTCGGAACAAGTCGAACTTTGGGGTTTTCGGGTGAACGAAGTGGCTTTTCATTGATAAAAGGCGGCGAGCACAGGGCGTTACATGGGCAAAGAACTCGGGAGGAAGAAGGACATGCCTCATACATGTGCAGGATAACCCAATCAGAGACCGGGGGGATTCTGTTACGTCACCGCACTATAAAGTCCGGGCACGACGCTTGCAGCTAAACACTCCTTCACTGACTGATTGGGAAGGTGCCCCACGGCCCTTGTAATAGCTCTTACGAAGAACTGATTTCATACAGCTTTTTTGTGGGTGTCTCAGCTTGTCTCAAACTGTTCTCTTAACTTTCTATTTCTGATTTTTTTGGGGTTTTGGGATCTGAATCCAGTGTGCGTCCATGCACTGCTAACATGTTAACACTGCTTCCGCAATTAAATACCAAGGGGGATCAAACCCTGTTCCTTTTTGTATTCTTTTAAAGAAACACGTTTTTACAATACAATTTCCACTTCTTTTTTGGCTGATCAATTCTTTTCAAAATTTCACCGGGGTTAAATAAGCGTTTTTTTGCTGCGTGGTGACTCAAAAAAACCGCTTTTTTCACACCCAAAAAAAATACATTTTTCCTGTAATAATTCACAAGCGAAGGTTAAAATTAAAATTTTTTTCTCTTGTGTGTAGCGTAAAAAACCCCATTGTAACACCTACAAACTGGTAGTTTTTGGTTGCTCCATTGTTTGGCGAAATTTACATCCGGGGGTTTAAAATTAACGTTTTTTTTGCTGCTGTGGTGACTAAAAGGGAACCGTCTTTTTCACCGCCAAAAAATAATTTTCCTGTACAAATTCAAAAGCAAAGGGTTAATTACAATTTTTCCTTTTTTGGGTTAGCCTACTCCTGTTTTTGCCCCTCCAAATGTTTGGCCCCCCCCCCGGTTTTGGGGTGCCTGCCCACCCCTACACCTTCACTAATGTTCCACCTGAGCTTCACTTGTTTTTTTCCAGCTTTCGCTGGGATGACTTTTCGGGCTCTTGTTTTGGTTTTTTTCCCCCCAAATTTTGGGGAATTTTTTTTTTTGGGGCATCCCTTGCCCCCACCGGGGTTAACAAAAACCCATTTAGAAGACCAAACCAAGCCCCTCTGTAAAGGAAAAATTTTTTAAAACCCCTGCCTTTGACCGGAAAATTTTTTTTGGATTTGCCGAAGTTTTGGACCAAAAAAAAGGGGGGAAAACCAAAAACCAAAAAAAATTTATTTAAAAAACCAACCAACACCGGGGGGGAAAAAAAAAAAGGGAAAACAAAAGGGGAAAAAAAATAAAACAGGGGAAAAAAACAAAAAAACAAAGGCCCAAAAAACAAAAAAAAAAAAAAAAAAAAAAAACCCAAAAAAAAAAAAAAAAAAAAGGGGGCGAAAAGGGCAACCAAAAAAAAAAAAATAAAAGAAAAAGGCCCCCAAAAAAAACATTTTTTTTTTAAAAAATAAAAAAATTTAATAAAAAAAAAAAAACCCCAACAAATTAAAAAAAAAAAGGGAAAAACAAAGGAGGGGGGGAACAAAAAAACAAAAACCAAACCCAAAAAAATTTTTTTAACCCCCCAAAAAAAAATAATTTTAAAAAAAAAATTATTTAAAAACCCAAAAACACACAAAAAAAAAAAAAAACAAATAAAATAAAAAAAAAAAGGAAAAAAAGAAAACAGGCCCCGGGGGAAAGAAAAAAAAAAAAAAAAAAAAAAAAAAAAAAAAAAAATCTAACGAAACAAAAGGGGAAAGGAAAAAAAAACCCAAACCAAAAACCCAAAATTTTCCCAACAAAAAAAAGGGGCCCCAAAAAAAAAAAAAAAAACAAAAACACCCCCACAAAAAACCCCAAAATTTTTTAATTTAAAAACCAAATTTTAAACAAACAAAACCCAACAAAACATTTTAAAAAAAAAAGGGGAAAAAAAAATTTAACCCAAAAATTTAAACCCAAAAAAAAAAAAATTTTTTTTAAGAAAAACCCCCCAAAAAAAAAAAAAAAAAAAAAAAAAAAACGAATATTGTTAAAAAAAAAACCCCCCGGGAAAAAAAAAAACCAAAAAAAAAAAAAAAAACAAAAAAAAATTTGGGAAAAAAGAAAAACAAAAAAAAAAAAAAAAAGGAAAAAAAAAAAAAAGAAAAACAAAAAGAAAAATAAAAAAAAAAAAAAAATAAAAAAGGCAAATAGTGACCACAATATAATACATTTCCAATTATCCTTCAATGGAGTTTTTTGTCGAGGAGCCACAAAAATACTGAATTTCAGGAAGGCTAATTTTAATCTACTTAGAAAGGCCCTAAACTATACTGACTGGGACAAGGTGTTTAAAAATAACAGAACAAATAATAAATATCAGGGGCGACATGTATGAATTTGAATGCGTACTTTTTTTTTTACTTGGCGCCGACACCACAGTTCTAAATAGATATAGGAGAGTGTAGAATACGACAGATTTTTGGCACATTACATAGATCTTAATGCGCCAAACTTTGTATGGGCATAGAGTGTAATGCGCCAAACTTGGAGCACTAAGCTCTATGTAATGCACCAAAAATCTGTCATATTCTACACTCTTCTATATCTATTTAGAACTGTGGTGTCGGCGCCAAATAAAAAAAAAAGTATGCATTTGAATTCATACATGTCGCCCTCTAAATGTTTCAATGAGATTTTGAGAGTGTAGAATACGACAGATTTTTGGCGCAATACATAGAGCTTAGTGTGCCAAGTTTGCCGCATTACACTCTATGCCCATACAAAGTTTGGCGCATTAAGCTCTATGTAATGCGCCAAAAATCTTCATACCGTCGTATTCTACACCCTTCTATGTCTATTTAGAACTGGAGTGTCGGCGCCAAGTAAAAAAAAAAAAGTACGCCTTTGAATTCATACATGTCGCCCCAGATGTTTAAAAACATCTTAAGCGCCCACTGTGAGTGGTACATACCTTATGGTAATAAAATAATTAGAAACCGGAAAAACCCAATGTGGATCAACAGAGATGTAAAGGAGGCAATAAATAACAAAAAGAAAGTGTTTCAGCTACTAAAACAGGATGACAGTGAGGAGGCACTAAAATGCTATAGGGAAAAAAATAAAATATGTAAAATAATGATAAAGGCAGCAAAGCTGGAGACAGAAGGAAATATTGCCATAGAAAGTAAAACTAACCCCAAAACGTTTTTCACCTATATAAATAGTAAAAAGATTAAAACAGAAAATGTTGGCCCTTTGAAAAGTAGTGAAGGAGATATTTGTGGAGGGTGATGAGAAGAAAACAAACCTATTAAACAATGTTTTCTCCACTGTATTTACCGAGGAGGATGACCTTCTTGTTGAAGAGCGGGGGGGATAAGAAAAACCCCCCTTTAATTTTTTTCTTGCCCAAACCGGAAGACTGCAGCTCCATTTAAGAAGATTAAAATAGACAAATCAACAGGTCCTGATGGTATACCCCCCGTGCTAAAGGATTTTAAATAGATGAGCGATATTATTGAAAAAAGTGAAATTGGGCAGGGTTTTTTTGGGGCTTTTTCGGAAATTTCCGATCACGGGTATTTTAGGTACAATCTTAAAACCATAAAATTTTGGGAGGAAAGAGGGGGGTGAGGAGGATGTACAACATCAAAAATTTTTTGCGGTTAGGATCTCATTGGCTGCAAAAATAAAACGAAAACCTCCTTTTCTATGCAACTGCATTTCCTGTTAAACTCTTCTCTGTCTATACACTTCACGCAGGACATCTCGGGTTTAAACCAATAACGTTCTAACAGTATACAAGGTCCAACATCGTTAAAATTCGATACATATGGGCAATTATCATGAGATTTCTGATAGCGAAACAATTATCGCCCGATGCCCATTAAAGTCTAGGGGAGAGGAAAAAAACCCTTTCATTTTTTACACCCAAACGGGGCTGGAAAAGCAAATTTAACATCCACAACATAAACGGGATAGTCTAACATTTTAGGCAAACAATTAGGAAACAAAGTCACAGAAAAAAAGTCACACACTATCACTATACCTGTCTGTCCCACAGCATGACCCTTAAACCTTTAAATGACCCACAAATTAAAAAGTGCCAAAAGGGCATATTTTTTTTGAACCTCATTTTACTTGAACGGGACTTGACTATCCCTGCCTGAACCAGCAGACCCTTAAACCTGTCTGACCCACAGTTTAAAAAAAGGCTGGAAAAAGTAGTCCTTCCTATTTTGTACTCATTTCTACAGTTAAAGATCTTGCAAAAACAAGCATTTTGAAAATATGTGTCCATTAAATTTTCCTACCTATTCCGTTTTTTGACAGCACATATCCAAAAATTTCAAAACACCCCCTTTTACCACGTTGACAATTGTAAAGAAAAAATGTCTTTTAGAAAACACATTTTTTTTTAAAATAGGACCTGGTATAGTTTTATTTTCACTGCAACATGCCCCCAAAAAATTCAAAACAGACCCTTTGGCCACTCTTGACAATTTGAAAAAAAAAATTTTGTTAGAAACCAATTTTTTAAAAATAGGACCTGTAGTATACTGCATTTCACAGCACATGACCCCAAAAAATTATAAAAATATTTCTCAGCCACTGAAAAAATTGTGGGGGAAAAGCCATTTTTTCTTTTCCCAAAAGGGCCTTGATTAAGCGTACCACGCACCATGCCCCCAAAAACCACTGACAGTGCGAAAAATTTTTTAAAGAGAAGTGGTAATGGAATAGGGTTTTTTACAGTCCCTCACCACAAAACCACAAAATGCCCTTTTTGGGAACTAAAAAAAGAAAAAAAATTTCTTTTTAAAATTTTTTTTTTTAAAGGGGGACCTTTCGTTTGAAAGGAATGGAATAAAACCGGCAACTAATGGGTGAACCCGGGAAATTTGGGCCACAAAACACATCAAGACCAGCTTGATTCATTTTGATGAAAGTCAAAACGATCCACTTTACTGTGGAAACCGGATGCTTTGTCTGAAGACTCCTCCCGTGCTAAAGGGCCCGCCGATAGACGCGGGCTGCGGGGCAGGACAACACCTCTATTGCGGGGTGAGCGAGCTCGCGCATTCATCTTTTTGGATACCCAGAATCTATTGGGTCCGAAACTACCCAAAAAACATCGTGTTGAGACCAGAACCCCTGCCCCATCCCTTTAACCGGTCTCGTTTTTTGAAAATGTGTCCCCTGAAATTACAGCTTGTGAGGTGGTAAATAAGATGCCAAGGTCACCCATTGGCTTCTGCCACAATGCCTACTGCTGCAGCTACGGCACTCTACTGCTGTCATTTTTGCGACGTTTTTCCATGTGACATTTAAGAACGTGAACAGACGCAACGAACTCCATTGACAATCACAGGGTCCCCAAATTCCTGCATTTTACTCCTATTTGGGGGGGTGGAAGGAAAGTGCTGTTTTTTTTGCTTTGTACCGGGGATCAGAGGGGGGGCCACCCTAATTTTTGTTCATTTGTGGCCTTAATGCAAGGATATGTTGGGGGAAATGGAGCATCCAAGCACTCATTAGAGATGGAGCCTTATTTCCCCAACCTCGGGGTCAGGGGCACAGCAAACTGATCTTCCTCATTTTCCCCTCCGCCTCAAATCCTGCCAACCTCTTCCAAGGCGGGGACATCGAACTTGGGGTTCTGGGAATACCCCCCCCTCCTCCCCCACAGTTTCAACACAGCCCTGCTTCCCTCAGATGCTAACCCTGAGAGCGAGGCCCCCTTGCACAACCCGACCCCAAACCACTCCCAAATGAAACCGATAAAGTTGTGAAACGTCGGCCTTCTATTCGACGGAGGAAAGGCCCTGCCGATCTTGTCCCCTCCTCCTCCATCCTGCGGCCCCGCGTTTCAGAGGTCAACGATCTTTCCCCAAACTAAGATCACCACAATGCTCATCGACAAGGCATTGCCGCATGACCATTTTGGGGCTTCTTTTCAAAACTCAAGGAGGTGCAATTCTTTACCTGCCCCCTTTCGTGGCTCAACACCCCGAGTCCCACCGCTGCGTCAGCCATGTTTTTACTTCGTACTGCGAAATGGCTTTGCGCTGCTCCCACAACGTGGAGCTTTGGAGGGGGAAATTTCCCAGCGTTTTTGCCAGTCAAAAAGAAACTTTTGACGGGGAGGCCGAGCTGACCTGCAACCACCAGGGGGGACGAAGAAAGGTGCGAACGGCGGAATGTGAGCTCAACCTCAGCCAAATCACAAAGCCCCGACCCGTTAGTGCTTTAAAAAATTTTCGGGACATGAGGTTCATGACGTGTGCCAGCGGGGGGTGTGCTCCAGCCCGATCTTAAGGGGTAAAGGGAAATTTCGACCGTTAGCACCCCACCTTCCCGGGCACAAAGGTTTCTTGTCCCCAACCCACCCCGGGTCTCTTTGCGAAGACCCCCAGCTCCTTTACCGTGTGTTGACGGCCTTTTTCTAGGGGCATGACTACCGGGGACCTTTGGGGGAAAAAACCCTGCACCATCCCTTTGGGTTTTTGAAATGTATGCCGACCTGAAGCCACCGTTACCCCCAGAGACACCACCCACCACCCGGGAGCTGTCACAAAAAAAAAATTAGTCCCTTTTGGCCGGCTTACAAGCCCATGATCGGGGGTCAGATGGACTTTCCCCAGACACAATCGACAAGGCGCTTAAAAATTTTAGAGACAGGGGGCTGCCAGGGCGGGGACGGCTTTTTCGGGCAAAAAATGCCTGTTGGCATCGGTATTTTGGGCGGAAAAGGCCATCGGCGGGAACCCCCTCTGTGCCAACCAAAGGGAAAGGGAAAATTTCCAAGGCCCAAAAACCTGGGAAAACCGCATTCAGCTTTTGGGTTTGGGGTGGTTTTGGGTTGAAGGTTTCTTCGCTCCCAAACCTGGTAGAAGAAGGCTGGGTGCAGGCTGCCGCGTACGGGGGCAGTCAAAAAGGGGGAAGGAGAAGGGGAGGAGGGGCTCTGGTGGGCTGGGTTATTTTGGGCGAGGTGGATGCGAAGCGGGGGCTGATCCTTGATCATACTCGAGAGACATGGGAGCTGAGGAACTTTGGTCGTGGCGAGGAGGAGGGGGCGGAGATAGAGCGTTGACGTTTGGAAGCCCGGGGTCGTTTTGGCCTTTTTTGGGCCCAATGGGTTCCCTCCATTTCAAATCATGATTTGCGCATGTGATAGACATGTTTTTTTGGGGGTTTTTAAACACCTAAAACTTCCCTCACATTCCCCCTTCGCAAAGGCGGGATAGACACGCTGGTAATCAGAATGCCGAAAAAGGCCCAGGGTTTAAGGTCCTGTATCTTTTCAACGGTATAATGAGGGGGGGTTTTCCGCTGATCGGGGTTACAGAATAATTCACGGGCTTGTGTCCGCCCTCCCCCTTTTTGAGGCGGGACCCTACTGACCCCCCCATCGTCTTTCCCCCTCATCCAGTGATGAAGCGCTCCAACAAATTCTGCTGAAAAGAAAACCACATTGGGTCCGCAATTCGTTTATCATCATCATCATCAACACAAGGAGTTTTTCCATCCCACATTCTGCTTTCCCGGAGCTCGGGGTACAACAACAGGCCCTGCAAGACGTTGCCGACCACACCGGGGTTTTTGCCGATTGACCGCTTCCTTCTCCTCCTCTGATAGCATCATGATTTTGGGGTCAAGCAACAAAATCATCCTCTTTGCCCTTGATCTTTTTAAATGCCTTTTGACCCCAAACCCCATTTTTTTCATCAAAGAGGTCCCTTTAGAAAATGGATTACCACAGGGGGGACACAATTGACATTTTAGCTGCCTTCGCTTCATTTGGGTGGGTACTGACGGAGATGACACATTTGTGCCGTGAATGGGAGAACGGGAGGAAACTGCTGGATTTTAGGTTCATTAACCACTGAAAACAATTGGGGACCTGTTCGTTACTGAATTTTCCCCGGGCCCTGACCCATCGAGACAGGGCCCACGGTCCGCAACCGACATACGCGCTTTTTGTGTTTCACCCACAATTTGGAAAAAAGCACCTTTCTCGTACCTCTACCCCCCAATTTCCCACACACCTCTTTGCCGCTTACCACCTGCATTTCGCTCCATTTTCAGAAAAATACAAATTTAGAAAGGTATGGGGAGTTTTTGACAGTCTATTATTTAAAGATAGCAAATCACAGCTATCTTAAATCCCCTAATTTCCAACACCAATTTTGGATTAAAAAGAATTTTTTCCATCGAATACCTGTGAAATGCGTCTGGTGGAAGAACTAAGACAAAATCAACATGTTTTCTTTCAGTCCCCGGGGTTTTTAAAAATGCCCAGTGGACTAGGAAATTGAAAAGTTTTCAAAAAACTACATACAATGCGCATCTGTGCCAAATGAGATTCACAGCGCAATAAAAATATTCAATGTTACAAAGGTGAGAAATTGCTTTTTTTTAGCAATACAAAGAGAAAAAGTTCTAGAACATTTCGTTCCAAATTTTAAATACATGTGGCTCTTTTTAACAAAACTGGGCTCCCAAAGGGAAATAACTATTTAAAAGTTTTACGATAAAAAAGGGTGGTTTTGCACCAAGAAATACACCAACCTTTTTCAGAAAATTTCGACCTAATTTAAGTACAAGGGGGCTCTTTGAACAAAACGGGCGCACCAAAGGAAATACAGCTATTAAAATTTAAATGGGAAAAAAAAAGGGGGTTTTTTGACCAATGAAATACAACAACAGTTACTAAAAATGTCTGTACCAAATTTTTGTACCCGGTTGGCTTTTAAAAAAACGGGAGGCAAAAAAAAAAGGACAAAAATTTTTCCCCCAGTGCGAGTATGCCATTTCAATCAGGTTCAAAGCAAGTCTTCTGCAAAAATACACCCCCCCTTTCCAAAGCCCCTGTCACCTGTCGTCGTCGGCCCAACCAACCCCCACCCTCCCCCCCCCCCCCCCACGACACGCTAGATGCTGGTTTAAAAAAAAAAAAAACGAAATTTCTCTATCTACCTATATTCTAATGTTTTTGAAAAAAGCAAAATCTGTACATAAAGAGAAGAACTGGTCTCTGAGCGAGCTGATTGAGAAGACAGCACAAATCTTCTCTAGTGAGAGACACCGAAACAGTGATACTGAACAGGGAAAACTGTTCTATGCAAAACGAGGTCATGTGATTTTTCCAGCCAATGACAACTATACACATCACAGTCATGACGTCGCACGCATGTTCTAAGCTGATTTGCTGGCCGCCAAAATGACAGGAAGCGCCGAAAATGGCGTGATAGTATTAGAGTATCTGCAGATTGTCACCTAAAATATTGCGTGATCATAAATTTCCGATCAGCCTAAAAATCGTGCCGATTTCAACTTTGTTGATTATAATCGCTCATCCCTAGATCTAACAGCTCTGAGAGATAGTGTCTTCTTGTCTTCTAATACAAGATACCAACCACCTAGTTATAGCTTAGAATATAGTTAGATTAGAGAATTTCCCTTCTTATTAATTAGAGAAAGTTTTAAAGATAACTACTGGTGTGTACAGCTGCGGGGCTGCGGGGGAGGGGGGTTAAGGGAGATATTATGCAGCTCAGTGTGTTCTGTGACGTTGAATTGAAACAACATTGTTTTTTACCACTTTTATGGCCAACAGACCTCTGATAGGAGGTGAAATTGTTCCTTTTCTTTTTACAGTTCTATTGCAATCAATGCGTGTCAGTATTCCCAAAAACTGGCATAACTTATCCCTATAACTGTTAAATAGTTTTATTGAAGTCCGTGCGTCTGTTTGCTGCAAAAAGCTCAGTTGTACGCATATTGTGTTATATATATTTTATAGTAAATTGCGCCTGTAGTCAGTGGTATGAAGACTGCCGTATCAATCCATATAACATTTAAATACTCTTAGTGCAGTTTGTGCGTCTGGTTGGCGCAGAGAACTCAGTTGTACGCAAATTGTGTTATACATATTTTATAGTAAATTGTGCCTGTAGTCAGTGGTGCGAAGGCCGCCATATTAATCCATATAACATTTAAATACTCTTATTGCAGTACGTGCTTCCGGTTGGTGCAGAGAGCTCAGTTGTACGCAAATTGTGTTATACATATTTTATAGTAAATTGCGCCTGTAGTCAGTGGTGCGAAGGCCGCCATATTAATCCATATAACATTTAAATACTCTTATTGCAGTCCGTGTGTCTGATTGGCGAAGAGAGCTCAGTTCTACGCAAATTGTGTTATATATGTTTTATAGTAAATTGCGCCTGTAGTCAGTGGTGTGAAGGCCGCCATATTAATCCATATACTTTTAATACTTCTATTTTACTCAGTGTGTCTCAGTTTGGTGCTAATCATGCACTTGTACGCAAATTGTTTTACACATTATTTCATAGTAACTGCCGCCTGTTGTCAGTGTTGGTAAAACCGCCATATGTAATCCATATAACTTTTTAATACTTCTATTTCACTCAGTGCATCTCAGTTTGGTGCTAATCATGCATTTGTATGATAGTTTGTTGAAAACTATCAATTGCTAGTCCTACTGGGCAGTTGTAAATCTCAGGGACTGAAGGAAGGACACTGTTGATTTTGTGTTACGGTTCTTCCACCAGACCGCATTTATAAGACTGTGTTAATACATGACTGACGGCAGCCCTGGCTCTCACCGCCCCCACTGTTACTCCGGCCCTGCTAGATGAACCTGCGTGATCCACGTTTACAGCCTCACCCGCCTTGATCAGTAATTTCCTTCAACCCACTTGACAGTAGAATGCAGGATTTTCAGACAGGCCTCGTTGACCTACTGGGGACATCTGTTTTGTTTGCTTCACATTCTAATGTCATGGTGGAACAATGTCAGCAGTAGAATGGCAGGAAGCTCTAGCAGCAGCAGTATTAGAAATATTTTTTTTAAATATACAGTAGTTTATTTTTTATTGCAAAATTTTCTGCTGATGGTCCATAAGGGCACCTGTGCAGATTTACTGCGTTACAGTATATGGATAGTCAATGTCCATTTCACTAAAATACTGCTTAAAATACTACTTTCTTCCGGCACTTTTTAATCTGTGGGTCATGCAGGTTTGAGGGTCATGCTGTGGTACAGGACCGGGATAGTCAACGTCCAGCTCAACTAAAATGCTGCTTCAAATAATACTGCCTTTGGCACTTTTTAATTGTGGTGTCATGCAGGTTTAAGTGTCATGCTGTGGTACAGGACAGGGATCGTGAATAGTCTGTGACTTTTTTTCTGTGACTCTTGTTGCCTAATTTTCTTGCCTAAGATGTAGCATGTCTCCAGTTTACTGTTGTGGATGTTAATTACAGTTTCTCCTCCCCTGTTTGCATGTAAGAATGAAGCTGTTGTTCCTCTCCCATAGACTTTAATGGTCATCGGCGATTATTAACTATCGGCCATTGGCATGATAATTTCAAAAATCTGCTATCTATAAGATGACGATTGTCAACACAATCGCTCATCACTAGAGTTTAGTAATGTCATAGATAGGACGCTATTCTTAATATTTATGGACTATATAATAACAGGGTATGTCCCAAAGGATTGGTACATAGCAAATGTGGTGCCAAGATTCAAAAAGGGGTCAAAAAGGGAACCTGGAAACTATATCCCGGTAAGTTTAACCTCTGTTGTAGGTAAATGATTGAAGGTTTTCTAAGTGATGATATCCTGGAGTATCTCTCTGAAAATAAATGTATAACTCCATTCCAGCAGGGGTTTATGAAGGATCTTTTCTGTCAAACTACAAGTCACTGGATAGATTACACATTGAATATTGTGTACAGTTTTAGGGACCAGTTCACAGGAAAGACATTGTAGAGCTTGAAAAGGTACAAAGGCAGACAACAAAAACAATAAAAGGACTGGGTGGACTGTAATACCCAGAAAGATTAGCAAGATTAGGGTTATTTAGTTTAGAGAAAAGACTGCTTCGGGGGGACATAATAAATTTGTTTAAATATATTAAAGGTCAATGTAGGATCTCTCTCAACATCTATTTATACCCAGGACTGTATCCAGAACAAGTGGGCATCCTCTACATCCTGAAGAAAGAACGTTTTTACATAAACATAGAAAAGGATTCTTTACTGTAAGAGTAGAGAGATTGTGGAACTCACTGCCAGAGGAACTTGTCATGGTGAATTCAATAACAGAATTCAAAAAGGGTCTGTATGCATTTCTAGAGCATAATAGTATAACAAATTATAATGACTAGGATTCTGGAGAAGGGTCGTTGAGCCACTATTTATTTTGATTGCTACATTAGAGTCAGGAAGGAATTTGTTTCCTTAAAATGAGGACAACTGGCTTCTACCTCATGGGTTTTTTGCCTTCCTCTGGATCAACACTTCAGCACAATAGGCTGAACTGTATGGATGTCTGTCTTTTTTCAGCCTTTTAAACTATGCATCTATGTTGTAGAGGTTAAAGGGTGTGGGGGTCAGCCTGTCAGTGCTCAGATCATATGCTGTAGACTAATTCAAATTGGTCTGCATGGCTGTAATCCCAAAAGGAAGCCTCTTCTAAAGATGATGCACAAGAAAGCCCGCAAACAGAGTGGTGAAGACAAGCAGACTAAAGACTGGAACCATGTCCTTTGCTCTGATTAGACTAAGATAAACTTATTTGGTTCAGATGGTGTCAAGCATGTATGGTGGCAACCAAGTGAGGAGTAAAAAGACAAGTACAGTCAAGCATGGTGGTAGTACTGTCATGGTTTGGGGCTGCATGAGTGCTGTGGGGAGCTACAGTTCATTGAGGGAACCATGAATGCCAACATGTACTGTGACAGTACATGATAACAACCCCAAACACACCTCCAAGATGCCCACTGCCTTGCTAAAGAAAATGAGGGTAAAGGTGCTGGACTGGCCAAGCATGTCTCCAAACCTAAACGGTATTGAGCATCTGTGGGGCATCCTCAAACCAAATGTGGAGGAACGCAAGGTCTTTAACATTCAACAGCCCCATAATGTCATCATGAAGAAGTGGATGTAACACCTGTGAAGCTCTAGTGAACTCCATGCCCAAGAGAGCTAAGGCAGTGCTGGAAAATAATGTTGGCCATACAAAATATTGACCCTTTGGGCACAATTTGTCCATTTTCACTTAGGGTTGTACTCACTTTTGTTACAAGCTGTACACTGACTGCTTTACATTGTATGAAAGTGGGAAATCAGACTATAGATCTCTATAGAGCAAACATATTCCTGATGGCAGTATGTTTATCCTATTTAGCGAATGTATATAGTCTCTTGGTTTCTGCATTGAACACAAAAGCAGGGTGAATTTCATCCAGTTGAGTATTTCTCCTATTTCTTTATCTTTTTCAGTGAAGAATAATTACAAGTATCTGGCCAAGAAAGTAAGCTATTGATGAGGTTCAAGCATCGCCATGTTTCGGCTCTTAAAACCCCAGAAATCTTGCAATAAACTATATATATTAAACAATCCAGGTAAATGTTCATCTTTTATCCACTCAAACTACAGTCATGTAATTTTTAGATATCTTTTTTATACATTTTGCTGGCAGCCATCAATTCAATAAATGCAACTTGGTCACTGATTTCATTTAATCCTTGCTCAGGATGCTTTGATGGCCAATTCTCCCCATGCATAAACATAAGATCTATTTTTAAATATACCAGTGTCAGTCAGAAGATGCAAGTTCAACTTTTTTTTAAACCATGCAATTATAAAGCACCAATATATTCTGCAAAGCTTTACATAGACATATATTCCTTCTCATCTGTCCCCAGTGGGGTACTCACTTTAATTTCCTTCTTTCAAACATGCAGAAAGTCAATTACTATGTAAATATAATTTTGGTCGGCTGGAAAAGACCATTGAAAGTTCAGGAAAACACAAGAAAACCATATGTACTTCCTGCAGATGATGACCTGTTCACTTTCAAATTAACGCTACAGTATATAGTCACATAACAAAGAAATGAGAAAAAAATTTACTCTAAAACATAGAAGAATGGAGGAATTCTTACTGATCATCAGGTATTTTGAAAACCAATTCCCAATAGGGTTCAGAGAATACACAATTGCATGTAGGAGAGGTTTTGACTGATGCAAAATGCTATTAGGCATACCACTACATATGAGAAGAATGGTTGCCTTAATGTCATGCTTGCACATAGATAAGACTCCAATAGGATGTCAATCACATACTTACAGTCATATGAAAAAGTTTGGGCACCCCTATTAATCTAAATCATTTTTAGTTCTAAATATTTGGGAATTTGCAACAGCCATTTCAATTTGATATATCTAATAACTAATATTGCACATTTTGTGTTAGTACAATAAACCTCATTTCAATCCGGAAATATTACTGTGTCCATCAGTTATTAGATATATCAAATTGAAATGTCTATTGCAAACACCCAAATATTTAGAACTAAAAATGATTAAGATTAATAGGGGTGCCCAAACTTTTTCATATGACTGTATGTGTATTACACCATGTTGGTGTTACAGTCTATTGGTGATGCCCCTACTTTTTCGATCAGGCGGGCTACGCAGCACTCTTCGAATGCTCATCATGACTAGTGCTGATATCCCACACTCCCCATACCTGGTAATACAAAAGCTTAACATCTTTCCACCGGAGCCAGTTTTGGCCTCTGTGACAGAGCCCAACTTTTGAAATCTGACATGTGTCACTTTATGTGAGAATAACTTTTTGACACTTTTACCTATCCATGTGATTCAGAGAATTTTTTCTCATGACACATTGTGATTTAAGTTAGTAAGAAATTTTGTTCCAAAAAGGCCTTGTTTATATGTGAAAAATATCAAAGTATGATGAAAAATGTACCAGTTTCAAACTTCAAAAATTTCTGTGTGTAAGACATAGTTATTCCACTCAAATATAGATTATAACTAGCATCTACCATATGTCCACTGTAGGTTGGCATCATTTTTAAATGTTTTTTATGACATTAGGGGGCTTAAAAATTTAGTAGTAATTTTCACATTTTCAAGAAAATTTGCCATATACTTTTTTTTAGGGATCATTTCAGTTCTGACATGACTTTGATTGGCCTGTATGTTAGATACCCCCATAAATAACTTCATCTAAGAAACTACACCCATTAAAGTATTGAAAACAGCATTCAGAAAGTTTGTTAACCCTTTAGGTGCTTCATTGGAATTAAAGCAAAATGGAGGTGAAATTTCAAAATTTCATTTTTTTTTTCATTTTTATTATTCACAAGGACACGGTAGATGAGACCAGGGAAATGCAATTTAATATTAATTCCACAGATTCTGATGTTTTTAGAGATTCCTCATATGTATCCCTAGTGCACTATTTGGCTTAACCACAAGCCCCAGAATAGGTGGAGCTCCTACTGAACTCTGGGGTCTCATTTTCATTACGACTTTATTTAGGAGCCATTTCTGGTTTGTGGACACCCTAAGGGGCTAAAACTTAATAAACACCCTTAAAATACCCCATATTGGAAACTACACCCCTTAAGAAATATATCCAGGGGTGCAGGGAGTATATTGGCCCAACAGGTGTTTCACAAATTTTTTTGGCCATTAGGCTGTGAATATGAAGAAATTTTATTTTCCAACAATCTGCAATTTTAGCTGAAAATGTTTAATTTTTACAAAGAATCCTGGAAAAAAAGCCCCTGAAATTTTGTTACTCAACTTTTTCCAAGTTCAACAATACCCTATATATGGGTGTAAACTGCTGTTTTGGCGCATGGCAGGGCGTATGAGGGGGGAGCACTATTTGGCTTTTGAAACACAGATTTTGGTGGATGTCACATCTGCAAAGCCCCCCAAAGTACCAGAACAGGTGAAACCTTTAAGAAGGTACCCCATTTTAGATTCAATATCCCTCAAGGATCTCATCTATGGGTGTATTATGCATTTTGGGTGAATAGGTGTTCCATAGGTTTTTTTTAGCATTGGGCCATGAAAACGGTGGGGAAAAAACGCAGTTCTGCCATTTTTTTTTTGGATTTCAATTTTACAGTGTTTGCCGTGCAGTGTAAATGACTGGATAGCTTTACTATGTGGGTCAGTACAATTGCAATGATATAGATTTTATACAGTTTTTTATGTTTTATTACTTTTACACAATAGAAATAGGTCTACAAATAATTGCGTTTTATGTTGTCCTATTGTGACAGCCATAACTTTTATATTTTTCTGTATATGGAGCTAATTATGGGGTTGTTTTTTGTGGAATGAGTTGACACTTTTATTGGTACCATTATGGGGTGCATATGATGCTTTGATTACTTTTTATTAAGGTTTTCGAGAGGCATTTTAAATATAATTGCAAAAGAAGAAAGACATAAATATGTCAGCTCACTCATATAGTGCCAGTGTCCGGGTTGTCCATGCCAGCATCCTGCCTGGAGAAAACGGCATTTTTTATTTTTTTTTTTCAAAGAGAAATTGATGCGGCAATTCAGGACTTTGACCCGTTTAAAAATTAGCAAAATGTATTGATAATAATTATAAAAACATAATGATCCAAACAACGGCATCTCCCCAAGAAAATGAGCGATGGCCAAAAGAGGAAAGGTTTACGTGTTTCGGGCACTCAAATGACCTTACTCATAACAACAAACATGTCTAAAAACATCCTTTATATACAATACATGATTACACTAGATTTACTTACCTGTGTGCCACCAGGTACGCACGCCATGCTAGCTTCCAGCTACCATGAGAACCGGAACTGCGTCATGGACCTGCGCAATGAAAATCATGAAAACGTTTGGGTACTGGCAACAGCCAGTACGGACATGCGCAATAGACACTAAGATCTGGACTAACAAAAATCGTTGGCATTGCACTATATGTGCATAAAAATATATTAAATGCGTATCGTCCGGGCAGAACAGAGGAAGATATACAATTGGACATCTATTCAATGTGTAAATGCTAGTAAAAATGCTACTATTATTAGAAAAGAAGAGAATATAGATACTTATAATGTTAATAATTAGTGTTGAGCGATTTTTATCGACAAAGTTGAAATCGGCAAGGTTTTTATGGTGATCGAAATTTACAGATCATGCGATAATTAAGGTTAAAATCTATACATCATCTATTAAGATTGCGCCATTTTAAGGCGCTTCCTGTCATTTTGGCGGCCAGCAAATCAGATTACAGAATAGAGCAGGGGGAGATGTGTGTGCGACGTCATGACTGGGATGTGTATGGTTGCGATTGGCTGGAAAAATCACATAACCTCGTTTTACCATAGAGCAGCCCTTTGGGTTCAGCCTTAGTGTCTCTCAGCGTCTCATAGGAATAGGACGTGCGCGCTGCCTGTGGCCAAACAGCTCAGCGAAATTAGTCTATTTCTGCACAGAGAAACCTCTACTATTAGCTGTGATCCTTCCAATTTATGTAGATTAGAGATTTGAAGATTTTATGTAGTTAGCTAGAGAATTTTAAAGCAGCATCTACGCTGTAAAGTCACGGGGGAGCGGAGGGGTGGTTGGGCCCGCGGGCGAACACAGACAAGCTCTATCTATAAAGAACACTGGATAAAGTTCACCAAGACTTAGTGTAGACATTGCACTGCAATATCTTTATTATTAACAGTTTGCTATTGAAATATTTCCTGGATATTGGGCAGCCTGAACTTATATTGGATAAATA
>JAODAL010034867.1:0-43683 GCA_025379985.1 Phyllomedusa bahiana | reverse complement strand
GAAACCCAAAAAATTTGACCCCAAAAATAAAGGGGTTTAATTTTTATTGTAAAAACCTGTTTCTTTAAATGAATACAACAGGAACTGGCTTAGATCCCCCTTGGATATTCAAGGGTGCTGTGAGCAGATAGGATTTAAAATGTATATGCAGCTGCAGTGGACGCACACTGGATTTCAGATCCAATACTCAAAAAAATCAGAAATAGAACGTTAAAGAAGCTTCTCTGAGACAACTGAGACACCCCACAAAAATCGCTGTATAAAAAATCAGTTCTTCAGTAAGACTATCAGCCGCAGCACACCTTCCCTAGTCAGTTACATGAGAGGAGTGTGAGCTCCCAGCGTCGCGCCCGGATTTTATAGTGTGGTTTGACGTCACAGAATCCCGCCGGTCTCTAAATGGCTTAATCTCGGCACATGTCATCAGGCTATGACCTTCTTCCTCCCAGAGTTTTTTTGCCCCATGTAACGCCATGTGCTCGCAGCCATTTTATCAATGAAAAGCACACTTTGTTCACCCAAAGTACCCCAAAGTTCGACTTCGTTCAGAACCGAAGTTTTCCTGAAATTCTAAACTAATTAAACTTCGTTAGAAGCAATTCGCCCATCTCTAGTCACAACACATGACATTCTCACCCCTCCTCACTAACAATACATAAGATCCTATCACAAACACAATACATTGCTTCTACATAACTTCTTCGACAGTTTAAAGATCTCTCTCTACCTCAGTAGACATCTTCCCCAAGACAGTTTCAAACTTCCTCTTGCAAATTGTGAAGCACCTACATACTTGCTTTGCCTTTACCACAAATCCTCCTGTACAGAACACAATACTTTTGCTTCTTTGATTCCTGTAAGTACTTAGCATGACTCACTGAGCAAGCCATGAAATGCAGAGGATTCTTTGCTACTTATTTAGGTTTATTGTGGAGATGGGGCAACTTGTGACTAAGACATAATGGGGCTTTGGTGATACTTTAAAGGGAATGTGTCATCAAAAATTAATTATTGTTTAACTCACGTTTTATGTCAAACACATTTTTTAAGAATTTTTGGTTTATATTTCTTTTTAATTTTCATAATACTTTCAAATATTTTTTAATAATGTTTAAGTCCTGCATTTTTCACTTTGGCCACTAAGCCTTGTTTGCACAGCCTTAACAGCATCGGGAGAGATACTTTCCCAGCAGTTTTCATGCACAAAAGGAGTCTTAATACTGTTTCTGTCCAATAGACTTCAATAGCACAGTTTTCTAGTCATGCTGTGTGACTTAGGAAAGAACTCACTCTGCAGGGAGGAGGGGGGCTGAAGCTGTGACTACTCCTCTTGTGACGGTGGATTCTGTGTTAATCTATTCACACTGGTGTCTCCTTCAGTTTGAACCCTGCTTGTTTAATAATTGAACACACTGCTGAAAATCTTTATCTATAGGGCAGGAAGTGTCAGACTGTTATTAGACTTAGGGCAAAGTGAAAACTGCAGGACTTAAGAATTATTAAAAAATATTTAAAGTGATATGGAAAATTAAAAATAAATATAACCAAAAATTCTTTAAAAATGTGTTTAACATAAAAACGCGAGTTAAACAATAAGTAATTTTTGATGACACATTCCCTTTAAATAGTTTAAGCATTACTTGTTTAAGAGGTTTTGTTGCTCAGAAACAAAAGGTAGTGTCTTTTAGTAGCCAAAACTTTTTAATTTTTAGAAATGTACCTGTATGAAGGCTTTATAGCAAGACACGTTGAATTTGTTTTTTGTTGTTGTTTTTTTGAACTATTTTATTTGAGTTTTCAAAATATCCAATAATAAAACGAAGGGTATACATTAATCTCTCAAGTAATACAGCAGACATATATCTATTATATATTAGACATGTAATAACAGTCATAGAGACTAGAGACCAGTTAAACTATAAACACACTGCAGCAAGTCCACATGAGAGAGACAAGCAAAAGAATTCAGGACTAAACAATACAAAACATATTAAAAATTTAACAAAAGATATACCCAGGTCTGTCACCTAACCCGTCAAGCACCATGTATTTACACTTAATTTAGTAGTGTAGGACCCAATTGTGCCAGTGCTACCATATTGTGTGGGGGATAGCAAGTAAATAGATAAATAAAATGTTATTTCTTCCGGTTAAATGTATATCAACATTTAAGGTTACCAAAAGAGCCCTTTAAAACCTCCCTCGCTTTGCTGGAATTTTTTTAATAAAATGTAATATTTCTTTTTGAGAAAAGTGTGAAAAAATAAAGGATCTCCAACTGTAAAGAAACCCTGTTTTGATTTTAGATTTATTCCTCACTGCATCTATTCAGTTGACCCATATATAATATTTCAGCTGATCTGTAGGAGTTGGGGAAGGAGAAAGCCAGTGGGCAAGGATAAGTCTCTTTGCAATCAGCAAAGCTACATGTATTGATCCCAGCATAAGTGGACAGTTTTTCTTATTAGGAGGAGAGACTATTGGAAATAAATTGTGAAAAATCAACTTACTGTGGT
Source organism: Phyllomedusa bahiana (assembly GCA_025379985.1). Classification (NCBI taxonomy): domain Eukaryota; kingdom Metazoa; phylum Chordata; class Amphibia; order Anura; family Hylidae; genus Phyllomedusa; species Phyllomedusa bahiana. The sequence continues at coordinate 41,167 of JAODAL010034867.1, read as the reverse complement.
CAATTGGCAAGTTTACACCCAAAGTAATTTCTATATAATTGGTAACCTTATCCCAAAACTCTTAATGATCTTGTAATCCCAGATACCATGCCAGAAATCAGACATATGTTTATTACATTTCTGGCAGGCAGTAATCCTATCAGAGCTGGAAAGGTAAGCAAGGATGTCGAAGCCATTAAAGACATGATGCATAATCTTAAAATAAATGTTCTCCCTTTTATCCCCTCCAATATTTTTCCTGATCATGTTCCAACATTTAAGTATCACAGACCCGATATCATCAATTACAGTGACTTTCTGCCGCTTAGAGAATATGGACTCGGCATGTTTTTTAAGGGCTTTATCTATGATGATGGTGACAAACCAGAGATAGTGTAAGAAGGTGGTTGAAGCCTAAGTAGCTCATCAAAAGTATGCTCCAAGAGTTCTTGAGATGGTATGCGTAATCTGGTTTTAAAGAAAGAAAGGGATTATAATACAGTCAATAGGGGAAATTTAGGAATGGAATGAGTATCCCCGACTTCCTGAGGGGAAAGCCAATGTTTTTTTTTTGGCTTGTGCATGAGATGACCCATGGTTAGAACTCCCTTCTGAAATAATAGGTGCATTAAAGAACTATCAAGGTCCAGAGAAAACTAAGAATGACCTCGGATGGGCATATTTTGGAAATCAAGAAAGGGAGTTAAAAGATTTTTCTCACCTCCTTTCAAGTGATAATGGTATCACAATGAAGGATGGACTGCTTGATATTAGGGGAAAAGCTACAAATTTAATATGTACCAAGGTGCATGGGTGCCATGGTGCGGCAAGTTCACTCTACAAAGACCAATTAGAATAACTATGCACATTATTCTTCAAATATAGGACATGCCACATAGGACATGCTAAATTTTAACCCCTCAGGAATGGAAGTCCCACTCCCTCTTAGCTGTATCGAGCATTAATTCATCAAGCTTAATGCAAGGCTTGAGGCCTGCCCATAAGGGGCCGTTCACACGGCAGTGGACAAATACCGGCCGGTTTGCTGGCCGGTAATTGTCCTGTTTTGCGGCCGTCCCCACGGCCACGGGGGGGACGGCTTTTCTCTGCGATGAGCGGAGAAGAGCCCTCCCCCCTCCCATAGACATGCACATATTCCGTCCGAAAACCGGACGGAAGATGGTGAATGTTCTATGTTTTGCCGCCGGACCGCCGGCCACAAAACTGCCGGGCGGAAAACCTGTGCAGTGGGGACTGCTGCACGGGTTTTCCATAGAGCACAATTGTGCTCATTTTCGGCCGGTTTTTCAGGCGGTCTGAAAAACCGCAAACCGGCTGAAAAACCGTCCGAAAACCTGTGCCGTGGGGACATGGCCTAACAATTGAGAGAAAGGGGAATTCAGTTTAGTGATGTCAAGGTGTTTCAATAAGAGGGGTAGTGTCTGAAAAAGATAGAGCAGCCTAGGGCAACTCATCATTTTAATTAGACTACATAATCCTAATAGAGACGGATAAAAAAGACCATTTTTGAAGTTCCTCCATGTTCTTAGCAATTATTGGAGAGAAATTCAGACTATATAGTGAATTTGGAGACCTTCCCAATATTATCCCCAAGTATGTAATTGATTTGGAGGCTATGGAGTCTGCGACACCAGACTGGGCCCAAGAGGATGCAGGTAAAGGGCTGCCCAATTTCAGCAGTTCACTCTTGTCAGTATTGATTTTGTAACCCGAGAAGGAGCTGGATTATAGTAGAAGTTGGAATACTCTGGGTAAATGAGACAAGGGATCAGACATAAAAAGGATTATGTCATCAGCAAATAAATCCAATTTAACTTGTTGGGTCCCTACCTGAATACCGTTAAAAATGTCTGAATCCTCCAAGGCCCTAGCCAGTGGCTCTAATGCAATATCAAACAATAAAGGTGATAACGGGCATTCCTGTCTTGTCCCCTTACTTAATGGAAAACAGGGAGAGATAAAGCCCGTGGTATGAACCCAGGCAGTGGGTAGATCATACATCTCTGAGAGTAGAGTCCTGAATTTTCACACTATTCCAATTTCATTTAGGACCGATGCCACCACTCCCATCTGATGTAATCAAATGCTTTCTCTGCTTCCAGTGCTAAAAGTACTGGATACTCATCTGGGAGGGGACTGGACTTGACCCTGTATAAACTGATAGGACTTTGCGGATATTACCTACAGCTAATCTTCCCTTAATAAATGCATTCTGCAAGAGGCCTATTAAGTCTGGCATAATAAGGGCTGACCTATTTGCCATTATATTTGAAAGAATTTTCTGGTCAAGGTCAATCAAAGATATTGGATGGTATGAGCCTGGTACCAGAGGGACCTTCCTGGGTCTAGCTAGAATTTTAATGTAAGCATTCTTCAATTCCTGCCTGATCTTACCATTTTTTTTAGAATATCATTATAGAAGTCTGTTAAGGTGGGGGATACAAGGTCCTGCAGGATCCTAAAAAACTTTGCACCCACGATGTCTGGGTGTTTTACCTAATGCCAGATGTTTGATGGCAAATTGCACTTCCTCAGTCGAAATGTCAGCATTAAGACTCTCTCGCTGCTCCAGGGTAATAGAAGGGAGATTAAGGGCGACATGTCCGAAAATTGGTGTTCCCACGGCGGATCTAGAAAAAGGTAAATATGCAAGCAGGACCACACTGGTGGAGGACAGACAGCAGGGACAGAGCCAAGTCTACCATGAGAAAAGCAGAACAAGAATATATAACAATAAACATTGTGACTTTTGTTGAACAACAAAGTACCATTTGGCAAACAGAAAAAAATAGCACTATTAATTGAAAAAAATAAAAAATTAACCAGCGCAAAGGAGAAACTTGCATTCCCCCACAACAGCTTTAAAAGGTTTCACTTTTTTCACTAGTCTCATACATAGGTAAAACCTCTGAAAAATAGGTATAAAATAGGCAATAAAAGAAACAAAACCCCTGAGCTCCCGGTCTATTGAGAAATTGGGAAGTTGGGGTGGATGAAATTTAAGGATGAAAAACAAAAGCTTTTCATCAGTAAACTGAATAATAAAGTCAGTCAGGCCTGTTACTCACAACCTCCCCAACTAATTCAGAAGATGAAAAGACACTCCAAACAACAGGAGATGTGACCAACAATTGTCAAAAGTGAGGCGCAGGGCTTCTCTTTTGGAGATTGATGGATGGGACTCTGGGCTGATGTCCAGGTTTGTTTGTTTTGTTAAGGTGGATCATCAGGACTGGTGAGACATCCTGGCTCCGAAGAAGCAAAAGAGAGTAGATTGCTCAGCTCCTGTTCTGCTGTTTGAGAAGATGTAAATGCACACGGTGGGTTGTTTTCTTGATGAATTCTTAGTGGGGCCGGATTTTGGAACTGAAACCTGATCTAAGCTTTGTACAATTGGGAACACCTTTGGTAGGGTTTAATAAGTTTAGAAAGATAGCAGACCTGAAGACTTTCAATAGAGTCCTCACTGCGATCAGCACCACACAGTTACAGAACAGAACAGTGGAGTGACAGAGGGAGCCCCCTTCCCACTAATCATTTAAATACTATTAACCATGGCATCTAAGGGGTTAAAAAGCTAGGACTGGAGTTATAACCAATCTTAGTAATTGCCGTGGAGTGTCACCTATTATATCCAGCTGACACAGGCTGAAGGTGGAGAGGCTGAGTCCCTGGACCCAAACCATCACTGTGCTAGGCATGTACACCAGATTATAACTCTGTTTATGTCTGTATATTATGAATGTTGGCAAGCTGTTTAAATGTGAAAATCCTGCTTTCGCTACCTGAACATAGTGATTGGCAGTTCTCCCTTTTTACAATCCCATTCAGAACAAACTGTAAATCACAGTGTGTGAGCGGGATGAAGCAGATTTTACAACCTTTAGCTTTGAGCACTTTTTAAGCAGTTTTTCAGATGCGAATACTGATTTAAATCATAGAATGCTGTATATCCTGAGCTCAGCATTTCCACTTCCACCACATACCACTCTTGGATACTGCAGTATACTGTAGGGCAGATGATGAGCTGCTAGAAGCATTTATGTGCACATTTGTTTCGATGTTACACGTTGGTACAAAAATACTGTATAGAATTTGACAGTAGACTGTGTTCATTAGAATGTTTTTGGCTACTAACAGTTTTTCATGAATTGTTTGTTCAGTAAAAAACTATTTTTATTACATGCCCTGTTTTTTAAAAGATTAGGTTTTAACAATAAAAAGAAATAAAAATTATAGAAAATCCTAAAAAGAAAAAGGGGAAGATTTAATAAAAATATACTACACAAAACTGTACACAAGCATAATTCTTCTAACATACAAATTACAGACCAACTCCAGTCTGTAACATGACCTTTAAATTTATTAAGGAATTTTAAAATGTTGGAAACTATTCATTAAGAAACATGGGGGAATTTTAAATGAATATTGACGCAACAGCTATTTTAATATTTTAAAGGGTAATGAGAATCCCAAAACCGTTCTTTTGCAGGCAACTTTTGGGGCGTTTTGTGGCCCAAATTTAGACAAGTCTGCTCAGCGACCACCTTTAAATTTGGGTCTGCTTTCTAACTTTTATGGCCTGGGTTGACGCAAGAACAAAAATGTGTCTAATTTAAGAGAGCAAGCACTAAAAACGTAAAGTTCGGTCCGAATCTCAAATTTTGAGAACTTCGGGCCAAACGCTGAACCCTGAAAAAAAGGGGGAAGACTTCAGGGTTAATTTTTATAAAAAAAATTGGGTGTACCCTTTACTTTCCCAAAGATAAAAAAACATGGAACAACTTAGTGAAGACAATTTGGCTCTAAAGTCACAAAAAAAAAATTCCAGGCAAAATTTTTAAATTCCTTTAAAATTGAATAACGAAAAATAGGACGAATAGCTAAGCATGTACAGCAGGGGCAGCTGCTCAGGGCCACTTTGACACATAAAGACCCTATTTGGAAATGCAATGTAACTTGTAGGACCCCTTTTTTTTTTTTGCACCAGGGCCCAAGAGCCAATTTGGTGGCAGCAAGAACACCCCCAAGGGGGGAACTTGGGGTTCAGCTGGGAGGGCTGTAGTTATAGGGGGTGCAGTGGGGACACCACCCATTACTAGTTCCAATTTTTTCACATACCACTGGGCCCCTTTTTGATTAGGACCCCTGACAGGTGTGCTGCTCTATTGGCACCCCGGGCATCTTTTTTACAGTAGCCTTACCCCAAAACCAGCAAAAATGACCTTTTGGACATTCACAATAAAATTCTCACGAAGAAATGCAGATGGTTGAGCAGGGCCGCCATCAGAAATTTTTGGGGGGGCCCCAACGCTGGACCCGGGGCCCCCCCCCCCCGGGCCGGGGACCCAACCCCCCTGCTCCTCCCCCTCCCGGCGTCCCGACACGCCCACCTTCCCCCCGGCTCACAACCAAAACCCCCCCAAAAAATAAAAAATTTGTTTTTGGGGTCCAAAAAAAAAAAATTTTTGCCCCATTGTTTTTGGATTTAGTTCTTCGGGTTTATAAAAGGTCCGCAAATACCTCCACATGTCAACATTATAATTTTACGGGCAAAGCCAGAAAACCCAGACCAATTTTGCCAAGAAAACAATATAAAATTCTAAATAATACCGCCCCCCTTCCCCTACCAAACTGACATTCCCACCATAATTTTTTGACTAAACCAATACCAAACCCAATTCACGAAACAACAACAATAACAAGCCCCAAATTAAATCGGCACATCACACCATATATCTCCAACATAACAAACTAAAATAATCCGCCATACTGCTATGATTAAAAACCCAACACAAAAAACCAATATTCCTTCATACAGGACCCATTATGGTAGTACCGGGTCACGGGTCTTTGCAAAAAGTTTATTTACATTTGGGGCCCCCAGGTGACGTCTTGTCTGAGGGTTTCTTTCATTTTCCCTTTTTTCTTCTCTTTTTGGTCCAGACCCCATGTAAAATTTCCTCCTCCCCTTTTCGCCCGCAAATTTAAAACACAACACCTGGACTCCCCTTTTTTTATAATTTTCCCCTCCCCCCATGTACAAACCCCCAAAAGTTGATTAAAAGGGGCCCCAAAAGGGAATAACCCCTTTAAATTTGGGCCCCCGTAGCGGAAAGCCCCCCCCTTTGTAGTTCCCCCCCCTGTGGGCCCAGAAATGGGCCCCCCTTTTTAGATTAAACCCCCGTAGGAAATGGGCCCCCCCCCGTAGATTAAGGGGCCCCCCCCCCTTTTAGGAGAAATCCCCCCCTTAATTAGGGCCCCCCCCCGTAGCAAATTCCCCCCCCTGTGTTAGGGGGGCCCCCCCCCCCCCCTTTTGGTAATAGAGCCCCCGGAAAATTTGGGCCCCCCCGTAGGGAGAATACCCCCCCGTAATAAGGGCCCCCCCCCGTAGGGAGAAAAGCCCCCCTGAGATTAGGGCCCCCCCAGCAGAATCCCCCCCCTTGTTGGGAAAAACCCCCCCCGAAATTGGGGCCCCCCGAGCAAATATTTCCCCCCCCATTTGGGCCCCTGTAGGATATCCCCCCCAGTTTTGGGCCCTGTAGGTAGTTTCCCCCCCGTATTAGGGGCCCCCTTGAGCAATTTCCCCCCGTTTTAGGGGGCCCCCTGGAGGATATTCCCCCCCAGATTAGGGGGGCCCCCGTGGCATGTCCCCCCAGAAATTTGGGCCCCCCCCGTAGGCAATTTTCCCCCCCGAAATTAGGGCCCCCCCGTAGGCAGAAAATCCCCCCGAAATTAGGCCCCCCGTAGGGTCCCCCCCCCCCAAAAGGGGCCCCCTGGGGTTTTCCCCCCCTGATAGTTCCCCTGTGGTAAAGTTTCCCCCCCCCCCCCCTTTCAAGGGCCCCCCCCGTTTTTTAAAACCCCCCCCACCCCCAGGAATCCCCCCCTTTGGGGCCCCCCTTGAATAGTCCCCCCCCCATTCCGGCCCCCCGAAAGGATAGTTTTCCCCCCCAAGGCCCCCCGAGGATATTCCCCCCCCCCAGTTTAGGGCCCCTGAGATTATTTTTCCCCCCCCCTAAGGGCCCCTTGGTTAAATTCCCCCCCCCAATGCCCCCTGAGGTATAGCCCCCCCCCCCCCCCCCCCCCCTATTTGGCCCCCTGGGTATAGTTCCCCCCCAATTAAAGGGCCCCCCGTAGGAGTTTCCCCCCCCCCAAAGGCCCCCCCGTAGGGTTTGTTTTCCCCCCCCAGTATTAGGCCCCCTTAGGTATATTTCCCCCCCCAGTTTTAGGGCCCCCCGTAGGATGTTTTCCCCCCCCCAGAAAAGGGCCCCCTGTATATAGTCCCCCCCCTTTTCAGGGGCCCCCCCCTAAGTATAGTCCCCCCCCCCCATTAATCGGGCCCCCTTTTAGGTTTTGCTCCCCCCCCCCCCATCAAGGCCCCCCGTGGGGGTGTTCCCCCCCCAAGGCCCCCTGATTTTTGTTCCCCCCCCCCGTATCGGCCCCCTGTAGTGTGTTTCCCCCCCCCAATCAGGGGCCCCTGTAGGGAAGTTCCCCCCCCCAAGGCCCCCCGTAGGTATTTTACCCCCCCCCCCCAGTATCAAAGCCCCCTGTAGGTATAGTTCCCCCCCTAGTAAAGGGCCCCCGTAGAAAAATTTCCCCCCCCTCAAGGCCCCCCGTAGGTATATTTTTCCCCCCCCTTTTTTAGGGCCCCCTGTAGGTATAGGCCCCCCCCTTTAGGGCCCCTGTAGGTATGTTTCCCCCTCCTCATAATTGGGCCCCTGTAGGTTTGTCCTCCCCCCAGTATCAGGGCCCCCCCGAAAAAAAAGTCCCCCCCCAGTATCAGTGCCCCCTGTAGGTATAGTCCCCCCCCCCCCTTCAGGGCCCCCCTGTAGGTATAGTTTTTCCCCCCCCCGTATTAGAGCCCCCGAGGGGATTTTTCCCCCCCCCGTTCAGGGCCCCCCTTTGGTATAGTTCCCCCCCCCAGATCAAGGCCCCCCGTAGGTGTAGTTTCCCCCCAAGGCCCCCTGTAGGTATAGTTCCCCCCCCCCCAGTAAAACCGGGCCCCCCCGAAAGTATGTTTCCCCCCCCCCCCCCAGGGGCCCCCGTAGTACTTTCCACCCGGCTGTGCTCCCCCTTGGGGCTCCGACCTCCCGGCCCAAGCCCGCTATAGGTTGGGGCCCAGGACAGGGAAACTCGGCAGGGGGCGCATTACGTCACTTCCCTGGCCCCTCAGAGCTAGGACGGCAGGGCAGGGGGCGCACAGTTCCCCCGCTCTAGTTTATCTTAATTGTATGCCTCACAAGGGTGCATACAATTAAAGAGAGCCCCATGAAGCAAAGGGGGGGCCTCCGCGGCGGGGGGCCCCCCCTCTTCACAGACCCTCGGGGGGGGTAGACAAACCAAATTTTACTGGGGCCCCATCGGGCCCTGTGGTTGAGCCCAGATGACGCTCAAAGCGACATTTTGGGCCCCGCAGGATGTGAACCGGAAGTGTGAGCTAAAACCTTGAGCCTTTCCCAGGGGGAAAAGTAAGACCCCGGTAGCCTTTAGAAATTTCTACCTAAAAGGGGAGCCCTTGCCCCCCATATAAAATTCAAAAAAAACCTTAGTACACTATCACATCCTTTTTGCTTTAACAACAATGGAATATTTTGCAAAGGAAATTTTTCACATTAAAAACCATAAACTCTCAGAAATGGGCTCAAGGAGCAAGTTCCCTTTCCATGAGTTGGGCAAAAAGAGCTTCTCTTGGATTACGCGGTGAGCTCTATTTTTAGCCAGTGACTTCTCCTTGGCTTTCCCTTTTTTTTTCTTTCTTTCCCGATGTGCTGAGGAAACTATCCCCGCCCTTTGGAGGGGAAAGTTCCACCCGGGGCGTTGATTTTTTTGGCAAGGATTTTTTCCCTTGATTGCTTGTTCACAATTATCCCCCCCTGTGTGTAACATTGTAGACCCTACCCCAACTTGCCATGATAGCATTTATGTGGCATGCCTTTTTGTAGGTGCCTATCCCGTAATGTACACAAAGTCGCCCTCTTTTAGGGCCAATATGTTACAAAGGGAAAAACTCCATGTTTACGGAAGGGTATGGAGAACATATACCGGGCTCTACACCTTTTACTTCTAGTGTTCATGATTTTCACACCTTAAAGATGGCAAGTCCAGAGGAAAGAGAGGGACCAGCTTCCTGAGGGCATCAGCGATTGAGCGGCAGAGCAGATAAAATCATATTCTTGGGTCTCTTGATATTTTGAAATGCCTTCTGACCCCAACCGCATTGTGTCAAAGAGCTCTTCAGAATATGGATTGTCTAGATTGGTCTGTTTATCGGGTGACATTTGGCCCATCTTTGTTTCAGTTTGGATTGATGATGATGATGACGATATTTGTGGCCGTGACTGATAGGAAGAGGAGGTAAAACCTTTGGAGGCAGGGTGTGTTAACCACTGAAGAACAGATTGGCGCCGCTCTTCAGACATGAGACGCACAGGGAACCGACCAAGTGATGACAGGCCTGACGGTCTTGCGACTGATGATGTGCTCGCGTGTGTGTTGTCCGGAGCACTGAAAGAAGCGCCTTGTCTCGTACATCTAGCTCCACATCCTATGCCCATCCTTGCTCGCTTACCAACTCTAGTTCACTCGGTTTAAAAATATAAATATTAATTCTTATTGAAGAACTGTACTCCAAAGACAGCAATTCAAGTGCTCTTAAATGTCTATACTTTGCAACGGACAAATAAGATTAGAAACAGAATTTTTTCTATGGAATAGCAGGGAAATGGGGACTTATGAAACAACCCTGACAGCAAATCAAGTGCTCTTAAATGCCTTTTCTTCGCAATGGGCAAATATGATTATAAGCAGAATTTCTTCGATGGAATTGCGGTGAAATGGGGTCTTAGGGAAGAACCCTGACAGCAAATCAAGTGGTCTTAAATGCCTATACTTTGCGACGGGCAAAAAGGATTACAAACAGAATAATTCTTTTCTATGCAATATCAGTGAAATGGGGTCATATGGAAGAACCCTCACAGCAAATCATGTGGTCTTAAATGCCTGTAGTTTGCAATGGGCAAGTAAGATTCTAAATAGAATTTTTTCGATGGAATAGCGGTGAAATTGGTTCGTATGGAAGAACCCTCACAGCAAATAAAGTGCTCTTCAATGCTTGTACTTTGCAACGGGCAAATAAGATTATAAACAGAATTTTATATCTATACAAAACTACCTAACTCCCTAACTAGTGATGTGTCTAACTCCCTAAGCTAGCTGTCTCCCCCACCCCCAAGTAATCTAGCTAGCAGCTTTTCCTGTGTAAAATTGCTATTAAATGTTTTTTCTGCCTGCCGACAAACCAGCAGACACAGGCAGCAGTTTGTTCACTACAAAGATTAAGGTTGGAAATGGCATTCAACATGAAATACAGTGACATGCACATAAGATGGTCATGTGATTTTAGCAGCCATTGAAATCCTTACACCCTCACTGGTGATGTGTTTGATCCCTCCTCCCCCGTGCTCTGCACTGATTGGCTGGTCGCCAAATGTGGGGGAAGCAGCTGAAAAAGGTACTGAACGCCAGTCCTGAGCCCGAACACTTTACCCAACTTGCGGCAAACAATTCATCTCAGCTCGGCAAAAAATGCAAAGATCGTCCCGAATTTAACTAGTCTATATCTATGAATGTGCTGCGACGCCACCAGAATGCACCTAATCTTAGGTGCATTAAAAAGTGGTGTGCAGACGCTTATCTCACCAAAGTCTGGAGTGTGGCTGTTTCTCTATAGAACAGGTCTACTACAGCTTTTTGACGCCAGATATCTGGCACAGCCCTGTTCTTCCATGTCGCCCATACAGTATAATGTGGTCACCTGGGCGTTGTTAACTAACCTCAGTAACTATTAGATGTAATGTATATACCAGACATTTTGAGTAAAATGTCTGTTTAAAGCCATTGTAAAGGTTATTTTACATTGATCCACTGAGTTTATTCCCAGCAAGTCTCTTATGTCATTTTTTTATTTAAAAATTCAATACAGAAAAAATACTGCTAATATTTATCACACAGAGAATTATGGAAAGTAATGCAAATGCAAATACAAGCAACATTCTGGCTCATCAGAGCTACTCAGCTCGTTGCTCTTATTTGCCTGATACATAAATTTTCCAAATAATTTTTCTTAGCATGTCTCAATAGTAATATTAGGGTTATTTAATGAGGTGCTTTACAGCTGGGATGTGTTTACTTAAAATGTAACGTGTAAATCTCCGTTTATTGACACAGTGCAGACATGTATGTGTTAATTGATTTTTTTTAGGGGGAACTTATTTGTTCCCTCTTTTGAGTTTAGTAATTACACAATTTTGTAATCCCTGTCTACTCAGTTTAAGGGATCTCCTTAATAAGTGAGCCATTATAGCTTCTTCTGCCCAGTGTCTTTGGTTTACTGTGTTACTACTGATGAGTATAATACACAAGGGAAGAGGTTTAAAAACTCCCCTTTGTGCCTTTACTCCTCCTGGCTTCTCTCCATGGCTTTCCTCCTCAGGCTGGTGTGAATTATACAGCCTGTATATAGCAACCATTCAGCAGCAGATAGCAGACAGCATTAAATGCTAGCTGTAGTGTAGTAGGCATGAAGAAGCAGAAGAGGATAACTTTTTTACAACTCCAGCAGTTGCATATTACTGCTGACTGGCTCATTCCTGTCCTGCTGTGCCCAGCCCATATGTGAGAAAAATCCAGTAGATGTGATCAGTGTGTGTGTTTAGTGAGAGGAAGAGGCAATAACATGAGTAGATCCTATGTGCTCAGGGAGGAGAGATTAGGTCCTGTGTGAATAGGGGAAGGGGGAAAACATGGATATGCTCAAGATAAGAGTGAATATCTGAGTAAAATATGGAGATACCATCCAAGGGGACAGCAATATAGACATAATGGAGGTAGTGGAAGATATAATTCACAATTCTTGAATGACACAGTACTAGACATCACAAGATATTCAAAGTCACTGTTATGGCTGTAAAACCCAATCGTCCAGTTGTGTTAAAAGTAAACATTTGACAGAGGTGCATCAGTGAGGTTCAAGGCCTAAGAAAACGTTAATAAGGCCAAAAAGTGATGTGAACCCACCAGGATCTGAAAATATTTGTCTTGAAGGGGTTGTCCACTTTATAATGTATTTATTTATTTATTATGTATATAACAGGAAAGTATACAAATTTGTTACTCTGGAAACTGACTTATAACAGTGCAGTACACCCCTATCTAGAAAAAAATGGTATAGCCCACATTTCTGTCCATAGTAATGGCTGCCATGGAGTACCTATATGGACAAAATGGTTTATTGAGGAGCTTCTATGGGGGGGCAGGACCTTCACCATGCTCAACTTGTGAGGAGTCTATAATTGAATTTGTATCTACGAAGTTGATGAAGAGAAATATGCCTTCAACACCCGTGATGGGCACTTTGCGTACCTTGTGATGCCCTTTGGATTCTTTTCCCTTTTTTATGTACCTCTCACTTCTATTTTATTACCACAGGTTGTTAATGGCCGGGCATTTTCATAGGTCCCTTAAACCTACCATAGTATAGCAAGATAATCAGTACTCTCTCCTTCAAGCATCATCTCGGACTAAATTACAAGCCAATATAAATGTAAATCTCCTCCCATATTATATCCTGGAGATGAAGTGTGGCTTTCAGCTAAATACATCCATCTCAAGATTCCCAGCTTCAAGTTTGGCCCACGCTTTCTTGAACCTTTCTTGGTTCTATGATGCATCAATCAAGTCTGCAACAAGCTTCACTTGCCTCAATCCATGAGTATCCCAAATTCCCTCCACATCTCCCTCCTTAAGCCTCTGGTCCTCAACCGCTTTTTGCAAAAAATGGAGACTTCATCTACTGCAGCTGATTCTGGAGGCATCTATGAGGTCCAGGAAATGCTGGCTTAAAATTTTAAACAAATTTATAATTTTGACTGAAAGGCATTCGGGCCCAAAAAAAGATCCTGGAAACATGAGGAAAATATTGATGCCCCTGACCTTATTCGAATGTTTTGTCTTTTGTAGACTATGAAAAAATGGATTAAAGGGGGGAATTATGGTTATGATGCACGCCATGGTTCCTGCTCCGGACTGTTAATGCGCTCATGTCTTCTCTCCCTGTCTTGGCTGGTACTCACCTTTCCTTGCTCCTGCTATGCTCCCTGTACCTGTTAAAGGCCAGCGTGCATGTACTCATTCCTCAGGGCACGCGCGCCAGCTTTTTAAGATTTAAAGGGCCAGTGCTCCACTCTCTTTATTATCTTAATTCTCTAGCACTCCCTTCCAGTTTGTTGGTGTGTTTTTGGTAGTTTGACCTATTGACTTCGTTCTGTGTTAACTGGATTCTGACCCTTTGCTATCAGACCTTGACCATTCTCTGCCTGCCACCTGCCCTGACCTTTCTGCGAGTGACCTGGTTACGTTCTGCCTGCCCTGACCATTCTGTCAGTGACCTGACTACACCTCAGCCTGCTACTCCTGCACATCATTGCGCCTTGGTTGTCACCATAAATGGCCAGGTCAGGGGTCGAGACATGGGAGACTCTCGCAAGGAAGCCCAACCAACCTTGCGGCGGGCTCTGATGAATATCAGGGGCGTCTTAGCTTTTTATCTTCTTCGCTCCCTGGTATGGATCAAAGTCATCTCTCGTGGTGACCCAGAGGATCCACCACCTATGCCCATGACAGTTATTCAATTAGTTCCCTATTTCTTTTGATATACTACAGGACATTAGAAAAGCATTGGTGGACACATCTCTTAAAATATACAATGCAAAATATACAGAGTAAAAAGACATTTAATTAATGCTTCTGGGACAATCTGAAAAAAATATTTGGGGGAATTAAAAATATAGATTGGAGGAGTAAAAATATCTGTTTGGTTTGCACCTTGTGCAGATTTTTCCTTTGGTGTCCCCCATCCATCAGAAAATAACATCTAAAGGAAGATAAGCTGATTCATATCTAACTTGGAATTTCCGAACCTGTGTAACAGATTCTGTAGTGAAAGGCAGAAAAAATAACTCAGCATGCTGAGCTGTTTTTTTCCAGTAAAAAAATGGACACCATGTCCACTATGTTGTTACATGCTTACAAATGTAATAACTAGTGTTGAGCGATTTTTATCGACAAAGTTGAAATCGGCAAGGTTTTTGGTGATCGAAATTTTCAGATCATGCGATAATTAAGGGTTAAAATCTGGCAAACCCATTAAGATCGCCCATTTTCGCCGCTTTTCCGTCATTTTGGCGGGCCAGCAAAAACAGATTCAGAATAGAGCGGGGGGAGTGTGGTGCACTCATGAAAGGGGGTGTATGGTTGCGATTGGGTGGAAAAATCAAGACCCCCGTTTTAACAAGAAACAAACCTTCCTGTTCAGGCCTTAGTGTCTCTCACGTCTCATAGGGAAAAGGACGTGGCTTGCCGTGGCCAAACAGCTCAGGAAATTAGTCATTTTGCAAGGAAAACTCTACTATTAGCTGTGATCCTTTCCCCTTTTTTAGATTAGGATTTGAAGATTTTATGTAGTTAGCTAGAGAATCCCAAAGCAGCATCTACCACTGTAAAGTCACGGGGGGAAGAGGGAGGGGGGGGGGGGGGCGGGGGTGAACACGGGACAAGCTCTATCTATAAAGAACACTGGATAAAGTTCACCAAGACTTAGTGTAACATTGCACTGCAATATCTTTTATTATTAACAGTTTGCTATTGAAATATTTCCTGGATATTGGGCAGCCTGAACTTATATTGGATACACATCATTTCTAGTAACGCAGGTCTTTTTTGTTAGGTGCAAAACTCCCCTTTTATTATCAGTATACATTTAGATAGGTGTTCATTTTAAATTTTTACCCATTCCACCTTTCAGTTAAATTACAATCCAGCAATCTTTGTAGTCAGCACAGGTTGTTTGTTGCCAAAATACCGTGTATCATACGAAAAACATAATAGATACGTGTTTTTAGACTTTTGCGCACTCAGCTTTGTTCATTGACGCAGATCCACGTAAATCTTTAAAACAGCAAATTATATAGACACCACTGGTGAATTGCAAGCTGCAAAAAATCACGTGTATTATATGAAAACATAACAGATACGTGTTTTTTGACTTTTGCGCACCCAGCTTTGTTCATTGACGCAGCATCCACGTAAATCTTAAAACAGCAATTCTTAGTCACCACAGGTGAATTGAAAGGTGCAAAAAATACCGTGTATTATCCGAAAACATAACAGATACGTGTTTTTTGACTTTTGCGCACCAGCTTTGTTCATTGACGCAGCAAACCACGTAAATCTTTAAAACAGCAATTTTTATAGTCACCACAGGTGAATTGAAAGATGCAAAAAAAAAACCGTTGTATTATACGAAAACATAACAGATACGTGTTTTTTGCACTTTGCCAGTCCGATTTGTTGATAGACACCTTGCATTAAATTTGATCCAGCAATTTGTTTTGATTAGAGGGATTTGGAATAGCTGGATTCGTTTTTAATAAGAGACTTTCCAATAACTATTCCCTACCTTCTCAAATTTTATATTTCTGAACATGGAGCGAAATGCAGGTGGTAAGCAAGCAAAGAGGGGGGGGTTTGCACATGGAGGTAGAGGTACGAGAGAAGGGGCTCCTTCCAGTGCTGGCGACAACACCATGCACAGCGGATCGTCAGCTGCAGGACCGTCAGGCCTGTCATCGCTGGGTCGGGGCCCCGTGAATCTAAGTAACGAGCATCGTCCCCAATTTTGTCCTTCAGGGGTTTTTAATGAAAACCCTTTCATCTAGAGTCTTCCCTCCCTTTCCTCGCAGGGCACGGCCCCAAAAGGGCGTCATCAGCATCATCGCAAACCGTTTAAAATGAAGCAGCCCCAAAAGTCAACTGGTGTAACCCCCCCTGTGGATAATCCCCTTGTCTGAAGGGCCTCTTTTATGACAAAAAGCGGTTGGGGTCAGAAGGCAGGTTTTAAAAAATCAAGGGATGATTTTGGGGTTTCTTGGGGAACCCCAGGTTTTGGGTGCCTTCAGAGGAGGTGAAAGGGGGAAGGGGCGGTTTAAAAGGCAAAAAACCCGGGGGGGTCGGCAACGCCTTGAAATGTAGCCCGCCCGCTTCTGGTGCAGGAAAAAACAGGACGGGCCAAGTCACCTGTGTTTATGATGATGTGATGACGACATTGCGGGTTCTTCCCGGTTTTTCCAAAAAATTTGCTTGCGAGGTTAAACAAATGAACGAGGGGAAGCGTTTGGGGGAGTGTCAATACGGGTCCCGCCACAAAAAGGGAAGAGGGGCCCGGTCGAGAAGTCCGTGATATGTTTCCGCCGCCCACGGAAAAAGGCAAACCCCGCTCCTGCTTATCGCCACCCCAAAAAAGGTCCGGGGGCCCTTTTAACCCTGGGCCTTCTTTGAGCAACCCTTTGTTTTAAACCCAGCATTTTCATATGCCGCCCTTTCCCGGGTAAACGCACAAGTAGGGGCCCAAAAAAAATTTAAAGTGGCTAACACCACCAACAGTCATTTCAATGCAGCAAATTGCATGAGTTAAAAATGGAGGAAAAATTTGGGCCCAAAAAAGGCCAGATTTGACCCCGGGGCCCCCAAACCCCAACTGCCCCCACCCTCTGTCTCACCCCCTCCTCCCCCTTTCCAAGCGTTCCTAAGCTGCCCTTTGTTTCAGAGTCATGATCAGGGATCAGCCCCGTTCAGCCTCCACCTTTTCGCCCGAGAAACCCCCCAAGCCCCCCACCAGAAAAACCCTTCCAAACCCCTTTTTTCCTTTCCCTCCAGTTTTGAGGGACCTGCACGCTATAAAAGGGGGGCCAGTTAGCAGCCAGCCTTCTGTTTTCCCGGGTTTTGGGAAGAAGAAAAACTTTTAACCCCAAAAACCACCCCAAAAACCCAAAAGCCTGAATGTCGGCTTTTCCCCGGGCTTTTGGCCTTTTGGAAATGTTCCCTTTTTGTCGGGGGGACACAGAGGGGTTTCCCCCGTCGGGCCCCCCGCCTCCCCCCAAATACCAGATGCCGAGCAGGCATTTCTTTCCCAGAAAACCCCTCATCCCCTGGCCAGCCATTTTCCCCGTTTTAAAAAAATTTTCAACCCGCGTTGTCTGCAATCTTGTGTCCAAAAAAAAAGGGTCCATTTCACCCCCGGGACACAGGGGAATAGAACCCGGGCCCCAAGGCCGCTAAATCTCGGGTGAAAGCTAAACGGGGTGGCTGGGTGGATGTTCTAGGGGGGAGGGTTTGGCTCTCAGGTTTGGGGGCCCCCCGTTTCTTCAAAAACCGCGGGGATGGTGCGGGCTTCTTTCCCCCCAAGCCCTCTGGGGGGCTTCCGTCCCCCAAAAAAAACCGGGCCGTTTTAAAATTAAATTTCTGCCTTGGAGACCGTCCCAACAAGGTTAGGGCTGTGGAGGTCCCCGGGCAACAAAAGCCGGCGTGGCTGGGTGACAAAAACCTTGTGCAGGAAAGGTGGGTGCGCGATAACGGGCAAAAATCTGTTTGCCCCCCTTTTAAAAATCGGTGGGGGCTGGGCACACCCCTTTGCCTGGCACATGTCATGAACCTTTGTTGTCCAGAAATTTCTAAAGACTACCCGGGTCTGGACTGCCTGCTGAAGAAGGCTCGAGGTATGAGTTCGCATTTTCCCCATTTTTTCGCCCCTTTTGTTTCCCTTTCCCGTCTGGTCTTTCCCGGAAAAGGCTTTCCAGCTGGGCCCTCCCCGTCAACCTCCTTTGGGTTGACGGGGGAAAACACGCTGGAATTCCACCCTCCACATGCCCAAGTTGGGGGCAGCAAGCGCAATGCCATTCCCAAATCCCCCGAAAAATCCCCCCCCCCCCCCCCCCAAACTTTTTGGCCCCTTTTACAAGCAACCCCCCGGGTTTCCCCCCCCCCCCCCCCCCCCCCCCAAACCTTTTCCGGAGTGTAAAAGGGCCCAAAAGGGGGTGGAGGGGAAGAAGGGGGAAAAAGAGCTCTGAACCCTCCTTGCCAGTTTAAAAGAAGCCCCCAAAATGGTCGTGCGGAGGGATGCCCTTTTTCAGCATGGGGCATTGTGGTGTTTCTTAGTTCTGGAACGATCGTTGGACACCCCTGAAAACTTCAGGTCCCGCCAGCCCCGGGAAAAGGGGGAAAGGGCCGGGACCAGATGCGACCCCGGGGCCTTTTTCCGTAAAAAACCACAAGGCCGACAGTTTATAAAATTTTATCGGGTCTTATTAGGGCAGGGGGTTTTCAGGGTCCAAAACCCTAGTGAAGGGACGGCACCTCAGCTTTTCAGGGTGCTTCATCTAAAGGGCCAAGTTCAGGGTTTGGGGGGGTTTAAAGCGGGGCCCGGGGGAAAAGCGGGGAGGAGGGGGGAGGGGGGGTTTATTCCTAGACACCGACGCCCCTGCTTGGAAAGGGGTTTGGCAAGTGAAATTGAGGCAAAATAGGGAAGATGGTTTTGCTGGGCCCCCTCAACCCAGAGGTTTGGGGAAACTCAAGGCTCCATCTCCCCAACTTAAAGTGTTGGATGCTCCATTTCCTCCAACATGATCCTCGCATTAAGGCCATCAAATGAAAAACCCAGTTTAACTGGGTGGCCACCCCCCTGGACCCCCAGGTTTTAAACAAAACAAAATCGCATTTTGTTTTCCACCCACCAAAATTAGAAAAGGTAAAATGCAGGAAAATGGAAAACCTTGCGGGATTGATAAAACCGGGAGACTCTGTTGGGGTTTTGCTTTCACGTTTTTCAAATTGTACGGGTGGAACAACCCCAGCAAAGTGCAGCAGTAGAGTGCCGGGTTAGCCGTAGGGGGAAAGCAGCGGCGCAGCAGGAAGGGGGGAGAAGCCAAATTGGGTGACCTCTGGAAAATTTCTTTTTTTTAAAACCCCCTTTTTAAACCCAAACCCATGCAATGCGGGCCCTCCCATAAAAACCCAGAGCCAGCTTTACGTCTTTGGTTGCACGACATTTTGCTTTTTCTCAACACCGATGTTTTTGTTGTTTTCCGGGAAACCCAATAGTTCGGGGTTTACCCCAAAAAATGGAACGAAGGGCCCCGGAGCGGGGCTCCCAATCCCCTGGGAGGTGTTGCCCTCCCAAAGCAGCCAGCGTCTACCCTGACGGGCCCTTCAGCACAGGGGGAGGAGAAATTAAAGAAAAAAGGGCATCAGCTTTCCACAGATAATGGGAGCGTTTGACTTTCATCAAGATGAATCAGGCTGGATCTCTGTTGATGTTTTTGGCCCCAATTGCCGAGGTAAACCGATTAGTTGTGGGTCTACTTCACTTTAAATCCCCAAACGGGGAAAGGGGTCCTCTTAAAAAAACCTTATTTTTAAAAAAAGATCTTTTCTTACTGCAATTTTTATTTCAATTCCCAACAGTTCATTTTGTGGTTTTGCTTTTGGGAGGAGACTAAAAAAACAACCGGGTTTTTCATGACAAAACCAATTTCCCAAATTTTACTAAATTTCATCTTTAAAATTTTTTCACATTGTAAATGGTTTTGGGGTCATGTTGCTCACAATTTTTAAAGGGGCCTGAAAAGGGAATTTTTTAAAAATTTTTTGGGGTCGGGGTTGGGCTGTGAGATAAAGCTTTTAAAATCATGGCCCTTTTGGAAATTTAGAAATGTGGCTTCAATGGCATTTCTCCCTCAAAATTTTTTTAAACAGTGGCGGGGAAAATTTCAAAATTTTTATAATTTTTTGGGGTTTTTGGGCGTGAGGAAGTTCGCAAAAAATTCATGGTCCTTTGGAACAGAAAATGTGGTTTCTAATTTGGCATTTCCCTTTCCAACAAATTTTTAACGTGGTCAAAAGCCCTTTTTTTAAAATTTTTTTGGGGTCATGCTGCTTTAAAAATGCAGCAATACTACAGGCCCTATTCAAAAAAAATTTTTTGTTTCTAATAGCCCAATTTGTTTTCACAATTTTTAAAAAGGGGGCCTAAAGGGGTTTTCATTTTTTTGAATTTTTGGGGGCATTTTGCTGGGGCATGAAAAGCTTTTAATCGGGGGTCCTATTCAAAAAAAAAAATGTTGTTTCTAACGAAATTTTTTTCTTCAAAAAATTGTCCAAAGGGGGCTAAAAGGGTCATGCTTTTAAATTTTTGGGGGCCCATTTTTTTTGGGGAAATGCAGCTATACTACAGGTCCTTTCAAAAAAATGTTTGGTTTCTAACGACATTTGTTTTTTCCAAAAGGGGTCAAAAAGTGGCTAAAGGGTGGGGAGTGCGGGTTCAGAAACGGGAAATAGGGTAGGAAAAACCTGTTAAATGGCACATATTTGCAAAAATTTGACTTTTTTTTGGGCAAAGTTTTTTTTAAAAAAGGCAAATCAATCCCTTTTTTGGAAACCAACCCATTTAAAAACCAATTAAAAAAGGAAACAAAGACAGGGGGGGGTTTCCCACCCGTTTTTAAAAAAATGGGTTTTCTGGGTTTAAAAAGTACAAAAAAAACTTGCTTGTAAAAATTATTTTTTTAAAAAAAAATTCCTCTAAAATTTTTTACAAAGGGAGGTACGGGAAAACTTGCCCAGATGTGGGTTTTTCAGGGCCCATGGAGTAGGGAAAGCAGGCAGAGAAAAAAGGTACAGAAAACCCCTTTTTCCCTCCAGCACGTTGGGAAAAAATGAAAAAAAGGAATGCCCAAGAAAAAAGGGTCCCGGGGTTTTGAAAGAGGAGCGTTAACCACCAGTTTTCCAAGTAAAGCTAAATTTGGTCCACATTTAAATATGGAGGGGCAAGCCTCCCCAAGGTTTTGACTTTTTGTACTGAGGGAAGCTGGAGTTCTCCATTTCCGTTTTCCGCACTCTCCCTTCACCCCGGACATTTTTGGGTTTGTCCCTTATCATGAGGGCTTTTTAAAACCGGTTTTTAAATTAGTTGCGGAAACCCCACCTGGGCTCTCACCGCCCCCCAAACGGGAAAACCCGGGCCCCTGGGTCTTGTGTGGCCCAGGACAGGTTAGCCCAATGCCCAGTAAAAACAAAAATGGGGGTTTTTAAAAAGGACTTCTTTTTCCGGCCCTTTTTTTAAATTTGGGGGGTTTGGGGCGGGTTTTTGGGGGGCTCATGTTTGTGGCCCAGGACAGGTATAGTCAATGTTAGTTCAACTAAAAATGGGGTTGAAAGACCCCTTTTTTTCCCGGGCACTTTTTAAAAATTTTGGGGGTTTCATGCAGGTTTGGGGGCTCATGCTGCGTTCCCAGGGACAGGGATATTCAAGGGCCAGTTCAAGTAAAATGATGGGTTAAATTTTTAATACGGCTTCTGGAAATTTTTTTTAATTGTGGGTGTTGCGGTTTTAAGGGCTTGCTGTGGGTAAAAGCGGGATAGGGGAATGGTGTGGATTTTTTTCTGTGGCTTTTTTTTAACCAAAAGGGGTTGTCCCTTTAAAATTGAAAGCGGGTTTTCCCATTTGACTTTTTTGGGGTGTTAATTCCAGCTTCTCCCCCCTGTTTGGGTTAAGATAAAGGTGTTGTTGCTCTCCCATAGACTTTAATGGTATCGCTATAATCGACTGCTACTTCGAAAAACCTTATCGATGGTGGCCCGATATGACTATCGCCGATGTCGATACCCAAACCGAAAACGAAAAACCTAAATAACCTTATAAATTTAAATCCAGTGTTCTACAACCAATGATTTGTGGCTTCTAGGTCACTAACAAGTGCAGTCACTACTGAGCACCCGTGACAAACAATGGCCGCAGAAACTCATTCATGTGGGGTCCTGCTTTGTTTGAGACTAAACAAACATTAGCCAAAGAGAGTATTGTAGCGGCAAGTCTTGGACAGTATGATTAATATCTTGTTATATCTTAGTGACTCCTGAACTAGAGAATATCTGGCATTCTAGTGTGTAGCTTTCTGTTTTTGTTTTGCTTACCACATATAAACCCTTAGGAGGCTTCTGGAAATCACACAGGGGAAAATTTTGTGGATGACAAAAAAAAATGTGGTTAGAAATTTACATGACAAAGTATTTGTGATTTGGATAAAATTACCCTAGAGACTAAATCAGCACCTTTAGTTATGTAATCTAAAGCCCAAGTATTGAGAAGAGCCTTCCAGAACATTAATAATGTGTCCTTTCTGTAAGTAGATCTATATGTCTTTATCATCATGTCTTTAAGCAGAGGATCTGACATTGTAAAACTGGAGCAGGTTAATTCATAATGTAATAAGTCAGCCATAAAACAGAAGCACTGAAGAGACTTCACCCACCATTTATTGTTACTTTATATGAAGAATTCACGGTAAGTTTTCAAGCAGAATGCACTCACACAATATTACAAATAAGGGTCGTAGTTAACATATCTTCTGTTCAGTCTAATTATGTTGAAGGCATTTTCAGAGAAATTCCTGCACAGTCTGGGACTGTGATAAAAACATAACCAGCGTTTATCTCTACATCTTGCTCTGTGGGTGTTTTTTTTGGTGGTCCTCCAGCTGTGACGTCACTTACTGTACATTGCTTACATGACCATAAGTCAATCACTGGCCTCAGGGGTCTCTGCTTATATATTAGGCACATGACTGTCTTGTACACCACATTTCAAAGGATTTTTTTTTAAATGAATGATGGCTTTAAGAAGAATCAGGAAAGGAGCATGATTATTGATTAAGGAAACACTTTTTTCAAAACAATTACATGTTTTTCATTTCGTTTTACCATTTTAAAAAAAGAAAGGGGTTTTTGAAAAGTTGTAAGCAATGACAATGAATTTGTTTTTCTTTATCCTGTTATTTTTGAAGACTGTGGTTCTTTTGCTGAAAACATATCATGGAACTGGAAATAATTCAGTCCACTAATTGTTTTGATGACATTTATGTACACTTCTCACAAAAAGTTAGGGTTATTTGGCTTTTGGTTGAAATTTCAGGATGAACATAAAATGTATTTTTAAATGAGCTTAATAAAACCATCTCTTTACTTTAGAATGCACATGTCCAACTGTTCAATGTTGCTGATCTCAAACAAGGAGCTAAATGGCAAAATGCACAATAGTTGTTTGATCCCTGAATTGTCCCAATAAAGTTAGGGGATCAATTTGAATTGGGATTTAAACAGTCCTTTTCATCATGCTGTTCACATCATGAGACCAAGACAAAACCTTACAAATGATCACCAGTACATCGCCATTAAGAAATTTTATGTTCATCCTGAAATACCAACCAAAAGCCAAGTATCACTAAGTTTTTCTGAGTACTGAATATACACAGGTACACTGCCCTATCACCTCCAAGTCCTTGACTTCCGTTGTGCTCCCTATTTTCCAAGGCCACAATAAGTATTTTTACTTGTCCTGCTACTTATTGTTTGTCCTGATATTTATTGGTTTTCATATATTTTCTGATAGGGATTTTAGTTCTGTGCTTATTTAATTTTCCTGTTCAGTTCAAGGCTGTTTCCATTATGCAGTGATGTCTTCTGTTTCATTTCATAATACAGTGGGTTTCATCTAATAGATTTTCACATCCACATTATTTTTCCTCCCTCTGTATATATGTATGTGCTATTGCTGCTTATATATTCAGTGTGTATATATATATATATATATATATATATATATATATATATATATATATATATATATATACACACTGGGAGGTAATTGGGAGAGGTAAATTAGTGTAGACTTGAGAAACCATTAGAGAAAGCCCCCACTGAGTCCATATATTATGAAGAGAAAAATAAAACATAACTACTACTGTTGAGCGATTTAATCGAGAAAAGGTAAAATCGAGTCGATTTTTACGTTTTTCTCAATCTCGATCCGATCCGATTTTTTTCAACAATATCGGGTGAAAAATCGAGTTCAAGAACTAAAATCAAGCTATTTTTGCTGTGTCCCATACTTTTGGCAGCCAGCCAATCAGTGCAGAGCACAGAGGGGGGTAAAGAACATCACCAGTGAGGGTGTAAGGGTGTCATTGGCTGCTAAAATCACATGACCCTGTTTTATGAATGTCACTGTATTTCCTGGTGAATGCCATTATGATTAGAGACTGAACTGAACACACTGCTATCTCTGCTGTGCCTGTTTCAAAGCAGGCAGACATACCATTTCCCAGCGATTTCACAAAGGAAGAGCTGCTAGATAGACTAGTTAGGGTTGGGGTACAGCAAGATTAGGGAATCCTAGACAGTGGTAGTTAGTGATTTTGATATTGCTGCTGACTCCATCTTCACCATCTTTACCTTTTTAATATTTTTATTTTTGAACATGGAGCGAACTAGAAGTGGTAAGCGAGGACATAGGATGGAAGGGCGTAGGACGTGGAGCTAGAGGTATGAGACAAGGCACTCCTTCCAGTTTTCCAGACAATACACAAGCGGGCACATCATCAGTTGCAGGACTGTCAGGACTGTCATCGCTTGGTCGTTCACTGTGAATCTCAGTACTGAAGAGCGTCGCCAATCTGTTATTCAGTGGTTAACACAACCTGCATCGAGCACTTTTAACTCTTCTTTCTCTCAGTCATGGCCACAAATATCGTCATCATCATCATCAGTCCAAACTGAGGCAAACACGGGCCAAATGTCACCCAACAAACAGACTGCACTAGATAATCCATAGTCTGAAGAGCTCTTTGATGACACATTGCGGTGGGGGTCACACGGCATTTCAAAAGATAAAGCGGCCCACGAGGATGATTTTGCCTGCTGTGATGTCGAACCGCTGATGTCTTCAGAGGAGGAGAAGGAAGCTGGTTCCTCTCTTTCCGCTGGGCTCACCATCTTTAAGGTGCGAAAATGAACACCAGGCAAAAGGCGTGGAACCTGTTATATGTTCCCTAGATTCTTTCATAAACATGGAGTTTTGCCTTTGTCAACATACATGCACATCTACAAGAAGGGTGACATTGTGCACATTAAGGGTATGGACACCATATAAAAAGGCATGCCACAGGAATGCTATCATGGCAAGACTGGCAGGATCTACAATGTTACACAGCATGCTGTGGGTATAATTGTGAACAAGCAGATCAAGGGTAAAATCCCATCCAAAAGAATCAACGTCCATGTGGAGCACATTTCCCACTCCAAGAGCAGAGATAGTTTCCTCCAGTGCATCAAGGACAACGAGAGGTAGAAAAAGAAAGCCAAAGCAGAAGGGCACCTGGGTGGAACTGGAGAGTCAGAAAGCGTTTCCAAGTGAAGCTCACGTCATCCGCACTCATGTAAAGGAACCTGAGCTCCTTGAGCCCATTCCCAACGAGTTTATGGCATAATGTGACAATATTCCATTGTTGCATAAGCATAAGGATGTGATGGTGCTACCTAAGGCTTTTTCAAATTTTATATGCAGGGTCAAGTGCTCTCGTATAGGCATACCCGGGTCTTGACTGCCACCTGAGGAAAGCTCGAGGTCTTAGCTCACACTTCCACCGTTTGCATACTCTGCTTCGGCCTGACTGTTAGTGTTGCAGCATCATCTGGGCATCCCTGTCAATCATCTGCATTTCTTCGTGCAAATTTTATTCTGAGTGTCCAAAAGGTCATGTTTGCTGGTTTTGGGGTCAGGCCACTCTAAAAGACACCAATAGTAAAGGTCGTATTGAAAATAATCTTATTTCAAATACTCATTTCTTCCTGCAAAGTTTATTCTGAGTGTCCATAAGGTCATTTTAGCTGGTTTTGGGGTCCGGATACTGTAAAAGGGGTGCCAGGGGTGCCAATAGGGCAGTACTCCTGTCAGGGGTCTAATCAAAAAGGGGCCCAGTGATATGTTAAAAATAGGAACTAGTAATGGGTGGGGGCCCCATTTGATTTAGCTGCATGGGGCCCTGAAATGGTTAAGAGGTAACTGACAGCAGCCCTGGCTACCACAGCACCCCCCATAACTACGGCCCTGCCAGCTGAACATCAATATTCCCTGTTGGGATGTTCTTGCTGCCACCACATATATGACATGTTCTTGGGCTGTTGTGCAAAAAGTGAAAGGGGTCTCCTGCCAGTTACCATGTGCTATTTCCAATACCGGCGTCTTCCTACCGCTGTACTTCCTATAGCTACGCCCCTGCTTGCAGGCTGTCCTCATCTTTTTAGTTAGCCATTGAAAGGAATGAATGATTTTAGCCTGTGAATTTTTTTCTGTGACTCTTTAAGCCAAATTGTCTTCACTTAGTTGTACCACGTATCCAGTTTACTGTTCTGGATGGTAATTTCAGCTTCTCCTCACCTGTTTCAGTATAAAAAATAACCTGATCATCTTCTCCCATTGACTTTAATGGGAATGGCCGATTAATCGAGATCGAAAATCGACACGTTTTTCTTTAAAATTGGCAATCGACTTGATCTAGATTTTTTTTACTAATCGCTCATCACTAATCACTTCATAATGGAATAAGTCTTGAACCAGAGACGATAGTAGAGACACAGAACAAAAATATAGATAACTTTACACTATTTATCTTTTTATGTATCAATCTATATGAACCTTTAATATTTGCAAATAAATTGAAGGTCAAATTTGAGTCCAGTGTTTTTAATCAGCGAGATGATAATCAAGTGTGAGTGGGCAATTTGTTTTACTAAAAGAACAGAGATCCATCAAAATCTGATCTCCACAAGACATGGTTTTAGAAATGTACTATGACATGAATAAAGGAAACTTCTGAGGACCTCAGAAGAAGATTTGTTGATGCTGAAAAAGGTTACTATTTATAATGAGTTTGGACTCCACCTAGCCACGGTCAAGCAGATTGAATTTCAGCACCATTACTACACTCCCAGGAAAGGTTAACTAACAAAGATCATGGCAAGAGCAAGACATGTATAGTAATAGTCCATGAGGAAGCCAAGGTAGCATTTGAGTAACCAAAGGCCTTTCTTTCATTAGGAAATGCTATTGTTTAGGAATCCAACATAAGAAGGACAGTGAACATGTATATAAGGAGAAAAATGCTTCCGTCCAAAAAAGAACATTGTTGCAAGTGTACAGTTTGATAAAATCCTCTGGAAAAGCCAAAATGCTACTGGAACGATGTTTTGTGAGCCAATAAGACTGACATAGAGCTTTTTGGTTTAAATAAGAAACATTGGAGGACATTTATCAAAGCAGTTGCACCAGAATTGTTGCACAATGTGCACCACAAATAGTGGTGCACATGCTTTACACCACATTTATTATGTGTTTTAAAAAGTTTTTAGACACTTTTGTGCCTTGGCCCACAAAAGAGGTGTGATCTCGTGGAAAGGGGATGTGGCTTACTGTATGAAGGCGTGGACCGACTATGCCACTGATCGGGCTTGCTCTGAGCGGTCAAATGAGTTTTTCACTGAGCCTCAGATGGCAAGTTTGGCTTAACCCTGATGTCAGGTGTGACCTCAGAGCAATCCCTGAAAGTGGCAGCTGACCAGCAGATCAAAAGTACCTAGACAAGGCACCAAACAAGAACAAGAACAGGCAAATGAGGATCAATGCAAGCACAAACCAGGTATGGGGAATGTGCCAGGAACAGTAAAGAGGAGCAGGACACTGTGCTAGAAACAGGATGACATAGGCAGGGTGAAAAAAGGAACATAGATGGATACAAAGCAAGACTAGGCAAGGGATGGATCTAGAAGGAAGGCAACTAAGGCAGAAACCAAATAGAGGCCAAGAATGTAGTCAGCCGTACACTGTGCATAATACAAACAAGGTACAAGACAAACAAGACATAGACTAGCAGACAAGAACCTAGGAGACCAAACAAGATACACAACAGAACACAGGTAAACACAATACAGGATGACATGAACCAAGCACAGACAAATCTAAGCAAGGTTCAGGGGAGTGTGGGTAGAAGCTGACATATAACCCCACAGGACAAAAAGGATTGGCTGAGAAAACCCAACCCAGCTGAACAGTTTGGGATAAATCACAGCAGGATGTGGTCATGCCTCACTATTGCAAAAGAGAAGCAGTGGCAAGATGGCGTAGCAGCATGGCCAGTATAGGGGGAAGCCGCACAGCAATGACAAATAGATAAGTCAGCAACCGCTGATCATGCGAATAGCAACTTGAGATATTGATACTATTAATACTCACTTACTTTGTGTTTTAAATTTTTTCTTTAATGATACAGGAGAATAAGGTCTGGGAAAATCAAAATGTCATTGGTGAAGGTATCTGATGTTCTTGTTTACTACTATCTGAAGTTAAAATAGTTGCTTGGATCATGAAATAGATTTTTTACATATTAGTAGTTTATAGGTGCAATGGAATTTTTTTTAATGCTGCATTCAGGTACGGTAAAATTTATCTCTAAATTCTGATGCACGTATAATCTAGGTTCCCAATGCAACTGCTGCTTTGGGGTTGTGTAGAACAATGGAAGTAAAGATTTTTGGATAATGTGTCAAAATGTTTTGTGATTGGTCTCTGCTCCTATTTACAATTTACCACTAGTATGGTTCTCCTTAGAAGTAGTTTTTAAAATGGTATTATCATAAATGATATAGCATATTGACAAGATATAGTACAGCATTCAGATTTGTGGGGATCCAATGTCTTGGATCCCCTTCAATCCTAAAAAAGAGAGGAGGATTTATCTTTGACTTTATCATTAGACTGGTAATCCCAGCCACCAATTAGTACATTTACAACACATGACTGGGCTGGGCTGCAGCTTCCTGGACAATGGGTGACTGGGAGTATTGTGTATCAGGGAGAAATCACTGAAAGAGCCACAGCCTAAGCAATCTCTGAAGGTATTTAATCGGTTCCCCACCAACTCTATCTCTGGAAAGAGTGGAAAAACCCATTTAAATCAACATTTTTTTTACCCTATGAGGAAGAAATAACTCTCCACATATCAACAGTGATAAATGTCAGACCAACAATTTTTACAAAAAGAAAAATCTTTGCCTGATGGAAGATTAGTCCATTGCTTAAAATGCTCTGTAAAAAGTAATTTCTGTGTAGATAAAGCAAATGCTTCCTCTGTAAAAACAAAGATAAATATTTGTATGTATGTGTTTTATCAGACTTTAACCTTCAGAAAATACAGTGTTATCATCCGCACACTGACAAAACCCATCCAGATATGTATCAGGCTGTGTTCATAGTGTTGGGGATAGCCCCTTATTTTTTTTAAAATTTTTAGCTACATGATGTTTCCTTCTCTGTTCACATCGAAGGGAAATCTTTATTTTGGTTACATTTATTATTAAAAATATTTGGCAAGTTAGGACAGGTACACTTAAAAATTTTATTTATTTTTGGATCGTTGGCCAAAAGAATAATTACAATCATAAAAAATAAATTAAAAATTTAAAAAATTCCCTTTTTTTAATGTTAGATTTATATTTATGGGCTTGCGAATCTTGCACAATTTTCATTTGCTCTCCCCTGGGAAACAATGAAAAGGGGGGGGATCCACGAAAAAGGAAACCAACAACACAAATGGACCTATTTAATTAAAGGGTCTAAAAGGGGGCTGTTATGGTGACCAGGGGTGTAGCTATAGGGGGTGCAGAAGAGCATTTGCACTGGGCCCTTTGCCCCTTATAGGGCCCAAAAGCTCTCCTCCCAAAAAGGAAACACCAGTTCATAAATAACACAGGGTAGTGGGGGGCCCCAAATTTTTCACTTTCTGCACTTGGGCCCAGGAGTTTCCAGTCACGCCTCTGATGGTGACTCTCATGAGATGACAACTTCAGATGGGGAGCTCAGTCAAAAGGCTTTGTTCAGACCAAGGGTGTTGGCAGACTCTGTAGATACCTAGGACATCATGAGGCACTCGCAGAGGGGAAGAACTCAAATAAAGTTGAATTTATTATTAATGGCAGAAATAGACCTATGTCCTGCCCTTCTACTTGCAATTAAAAAAATGATGGATGTTAATACACAGGTAGTATTTTTTTAACATTACCATAATGTGGATGCATTTGTCAGAAATTTGTATAAAGGGTATATTTACACAACATATTTTTAAGAGTATATTTAGTCTTCAAAATCTGCCTCCAAATCTGCTTCAAAATCTGCTTCAAAAACATCTGAATAGAGACGTATTCAGAAGCCAATTTAGAAAAATAAAAATCCTTTTCCCCCTATTTGTTTTTGGGTGATTTTCTTGCGCAAAAAACCAAAAGAATTGATATGTCACTTATTTTTACGGCCGTAGTTGCATCCAATAAACATCTTGAAATTACGCTTATGAAACACACTTTGTGTGAATAGCAGGGCATATTTTACATTTTATTCAATGACAGAAGAAGTGAAGATTCTCTGAGGCTGATTTTGGGCCATATTCCAGCACATTAAACACACTAGAATATGGCCCAAAAAAGGGATGTAAAAAACCTAAAATTTTATATTTTTCTAAAAAGTAAGATTGATATATATGGGGCAACTTGCTAAATGTCAGGCATTCTTTTTAAAAAATTATCTATCTATCTATCTTTTACTATCTACTACATCTTCTATCTATCTTTAAATTCTACCTACATAAGAAAATAAACATTGTGTTGTTGAGGATCACATTCCACATTTGACACCTGTATTACTTAAACCCCTTAGGCTATTTCTACACAGAAATTTGAAACTACCACCCAAAATCCGACAGCATTTTTAAATTGCTGCACTGCACCACCGTTTTTCTGCACAAAAAAAATAACGTCGGATTCAATTCCCCGCGGGGCCCATCATTTTGGGGCCCCAGGAAAATGACTTGGTCTGACGGAAAATACAAATGTTTTATATTCCCCTTTATGGTTTTTCGGTTTAGGTTTTCCTCAGAAAAATCGGGTGTGTAGACTTCAGCTTGCATTTTCTATTTAGGGCTACACAGGCTGGTTCGGCAATTTTTCAGGGGGATTCAAAATAGAGAATATTCTGAAAAACTGACTGAAATCATGTTTTGGATAGACCTACAATTTTTTTGGGCCAATTTAAAGCTCAATGGGTGCACAGACAAAAAACCCTAGCGGGGAATTCTGACCCCTACCACCTGGGAAAAATAACACATGCACTAATTGCGACACAGCCACACTCCACTTTAAATTTGGGAACTTTTGATGATAAAAAATCACATTTTTTAATACCTGTTCACACCATAGCGAAAAGCCCCAGTTAATGCAGGGAGATGCACAAATGCAAAAATACCAATAAAAAACAACCAATACCCCCAATGTATGAGGGGGGTGGTTTTTACTCTGCTTGCTTAAGCTATTTTTTCTCGTTAGTCTATAGTGACTCCATTTTTAAATGTCTTTATATCTTCCAAGACAGGTATACTTGAAAGGGATTTTCCTTGCATAAAGCCATGCATTTCAAAAGTATAAAAATCTGATTTAAACTGGTCAAGGGAAAATAGGTGTAGAAAAATTTAGCAAAAAAGTATGTAACAGTTTCTAGATAAATCAATGGGTATGAAAAGTACAAACAGAGTTTTAATTTTTTGAATCCCAATTTTCCCCCACCTGCAGTCAAAAAATTGCATATAAAAGGGGTAAGAGGGTGCCTAAATAAGTATTTGGACACATGTGGCTTTCAACTATTAAAAGATCCCAACTATTCGATTAGGTGGGCTGCCCACACTTTCTGGGTGTCCAACACAAAATACAGACACCCTCTGCTCCCCATCAGTGTAGTGTTTTTTTGTATGTAAACTGTTAGTGTTTGGATAGACCTAGCCTTGAAGACACAGCGTTTGTTTGTTTGTTTGTTTATTGGATCAACACATTCAGATTTTCTTCCCTCCTTTCCAAGACCTATAACATTTAGGGCCACATGTATGAAAATTGTCTAGGTCTAAAATTCACTTTGCTGCCCATAGCAACCAATTAAAATATATACAGTATGTATATATTTTTTTTACACTTTTAAACATTTTTTTTTCACTTGTACTTTGAGTTGCCCTAAGTTACTTGACCATGATCGCACATCTTTTATAAACAATGCAGAAGGGTGAACACAGATGGTGGTTTTACCATTTCCTGTTTGGGAAGCCTTCATAAGGATTCCGGCTGCCATGTTACCGAATGCCACCTCACACCCAGCTGGCTCTATTCCCTGTTGTTACTGGCGGATGTCAGCTGCTATTGGCACTTACCGTCAATGTAGCTGGACTGCGGAGCAGTCCTGCTACATAACCCCTTAAACACATTATGATGTAAGTTTACATCAAATATCATTAAGGGACTAATTAGACATTTCCAGGGGAAAATGTTAATGTGATTATCAATACTGTACACAAGAAACTTTAGAATGGTTCACTTCTCTGAGATACATGTAATAGATAAATTTCATAGATAAATGCAATATATAAGTGTAATATAGCAAAACATAGAGCCATACATATAGAAAAAAAATTCTTGCCCTCTTTGACTGTTTTTTTAAGACCTATAGAGTGCTGCTGATATTTTGTATGTGTATTTACATTGCTTTTGGCTGCCTCACCAGTGTGCACCTATACATTTATTTTTCAAAATGGATATGCTGACCATATTTTGTTTTTTAGGACTAATTTGCATAAGGGAAGTGGGCTGGCCCCCAATTTTTGGTTTTTGAAAATGCACCCCCCTGAGCAGGTTTCTTAATCAGATCAGGTTATAGCTTGAATCTTCTCTCCCTGAAATGTGGAGGTCTCAACAGACACTAGGAGCGTTAACATGTAGCATAGGTTCCCACTCAAAATGAGGTCACCTTGCCGCAGTAGGAGGGCATTTATAGTTTTGATCAAAAATGAACACTAAAAAGCTCAAATTTTCCCGGTATTACAGTAGCAGAAATGCTGTTCCAAAAAATTCTTAGGTCCTCTTTGACCATTTTTTAGTGCCTTTAGTGTGCTGCTGATATTGTGTTGTATTTGTATATGGAGAGAGGAATGGTTGGATATACTAAGACAGGTAAAGGGGTAGATACAAATAAAAGAGGGACCATATGCAGGTAAAATATATAGACCTTTAGTTATTCAATATTTTACCATAGAGCACTCTTTATATCACTATAATTATCCATTAGCGACTGTTCGTCATAATATTAATTGGCTCATCTATTAGTGGACCATTTTTACCTACATACATAAGTGGACCTTCTGACATACATACCATACACACACTTATCTGCCATAACAGACTGTTAGTCATTCCATGCAATTTAAACAGCTCTTACTTATCAAAGCATGAATACTGTAAGACCTCTAAAGGTGTCCTGTACAGAATTTGTTCTGTTCATAGCAGGCTTACAAGAGTGATCTTTTCACCAAACAGTATCTGCTGGTTTTAATGATGAAAAGCAGAAGTGTGAATGCAGCTCTAGAGAATAATACCTAAACAATTCAAGATAAGTAATGTTATAGATCTGAAATTATTAAATATACACTTTACAGATTATAGGTCTAGGCAATATAAACTTTAAATTTAAATATCTGGACTCTATATAGCAGCAGTCTTTACAAACTGTAAGTTGCTGTAGAAAGGTGGATATGATGCAGAAAGTGTTTAAAACAGGCTGTTTTGGGGACATGAGCCTCAGATTGATGCCTGCTATACTAAGGCAACGGTAGACGACAAATCAATTGTCACAATAAGGATTATAGATTTCTTGAGCATGTGTTGAGAATTCATTGACCTTTTAATTCTCTGTACACTTATGTGGAAAAGAAATATTATTTTAACTAATGTACTTTCTGAATTTCAAACCTAATTTATAATGTATTGCTTTATTTCTAATGTGGGATTGCATTATTTAAATGGAATAGTAATATAAGTTTTGGAACTCTGTAAACTGCATGCATAATAGTTTTGAGAAATCAAAGTGGTTATGTAATTTTATGCAAGAAATTGTTCTCCAAAGAAATTCAACAGAGACTTGATATCTGTACTTATAACTTAGATGATAAACAAATTAGGTAAATTTCATATTCTGAAAATATAACAAACAATTGTTAACTTTTTCTTCACTGCCAGTGCTTTTGGCTCATTAAAGGGGTGTTTCTATTTCAGACATACAGCAGGTGAAGTTAGTATTGAACATGTCACCAATTTTCCAAGTAAATATATTTCTAAAGGTGCTATTGACATGAAATTGTCACCAGATGTTTCAAAAATTAAGTTATGTCTAAAAATGAGAAATGGCACACGGAAAAACATTTAACACATAAAGAAAGAAAGGTGCAAAAAGCCATGGAAAGTTATGACACCAGCTGAAATCTCTCAGTAATGAGAAAGAAGTCCTGCCATTTAGTGAAAAAATAATATCAGCTGTTCAACTGATGGCCTATAAAAAGGTGTCTTATTACCAAGGTGCCACACAAGAAACATCTCATGATGGGTAAAACCAGTGAGCTGTCTCAAGACCTTCACAACCTTATCAATAGTACTTACTAATGCTTAATGAAATTTATTAAATACTTTGTACAAAATCTTCAAGACACCTACTGTATGGAGAAACTAGTCGCATGCATTGCTCAGGTGAGATTTTGGCCCATTTTTCCACACAAACACTCTTCAAATTCTGAAGTTACTGTGGACTCTGAGCTTTAGTTCCTTTCCTAGATTTTCCGTTTAATTCAGGTCAGGTGTTTGGCTGGGCTATTCTAGCAGCTTTTTTTTTTTTTTCGCTTCTCTGAAACCAATTGAGAATGTTCTTGGCTGTGTGTTTGGGATCATTGTCTTTATGAAATGTCCACCCTTGTTTAATAATCCTTGGAGATGGCACTAGGAATGTCTCAGTAAATTTGTCTGTTCATCCTTCCTTCAATTATATTAAGTTTGCCAGTGCTGTATGCTGAAAAACAGCCACACATCATGATGTTCCCACCTCCAAACTTTACTGCTGGTATGTTCTTTTTTGGGGTGATGTGCAGTGTCTTTTTGCCTCAAAAGAAGGATTGTATTATCCAGGATAGTTGTTCAGCACTACAATCAATTCTCAGAGCATTTTTGAAGGTTGAAGGATATTGCAATCCATGTAACTTAGTACAATTCAATATAAACTGCACATAATTTGATGCGTGAAGCATGTCCTTTTATTTTCCATGATAAATAACAGAATTACAACATTTCCACACTAACATTTTCGGTTTATCACAGTTCACATGTGTTGCTACAAAACAGAAATAGACAAACAAGAAATTAGTCTTATGTTTTTGTACCAAAAATGATGTCGTACATGCTTTGCACCACATTTGCTATGCGTATTATACAGTTTTCAGACATTTCTGTGTCTCGTCTGACAAAGGGGTGTGGCCTTGGAAAAGAGGTGTGGTTTAGTGTAAAAGGAGTGTGGCTTAAAATGCGCCAAAGTGCACCAGAATTTTGTTGCAGTTAGTGGTGTAAAAGTAAGGGTTTATGATGGTACAAAGTTAGACTAGATAGTTGTAACCTGCACCAAATTTATGAATGCTTTGATAAATGGGCAATTTGAAAGACTGTCAGTCAAAAAACGCATAATTAACATATTGAAAAATTGCCCCAATCCTTATATGATGCTGAACAGGTGCACTCAACTTCTCTGGTCGACCATGGCAAGGCCTGTGGAACATGTCTTGTTAAACTACTGTAGGGGTCTTGCCGTTTTGCAGCTATTTTGGTGTTAAAAATTTTTCCATACCCTTGGCCACTTTATGTAAAAACAATTCTTGTTTCGGAACGGTTTGTTTCCCCTTTGAGGTGCCATTTTAACTATCAGGACCAGAAAGAGAGAGTGTAAGGGCTCTTCACAAGCTTATTCGGGGACGGATTTACCATTTTGGGCGCGCCGAATTTGGTTTCCGTCTCCTCTCCCCCCTCGGCGAATCACCGAAGGGGAGAAAGTGACATGTCAATTTTTTACGGCGTGTACCGCCGGAATAATGAATTCTAGGGCCGGCACTTCCGGCCCCCCGCTGCACGTGCCAGTGAAAACGGGGCAAACCCCCCCCAAATTTACGTCGGCAATAACCGTGAACGGCCCTAAGAGTGAGAAGATAAAATTTTACCACCTTTTCTAACACTAAAAATTAAATTTACACATGGAGGGAAAATTACAAATTTGTAAATTTATACTTAGGGTTGTACACAATTTTGTTGCCAGCTGTTTAGACATTGATGGCTGTGTGTTCAGTTCAGTTCAGTTTGAGGGCACACCAAATTTACACTATTATGCAAGCTGTTCGCTGGCTACTTTACACTGTATCAAAGTTTCATATTTTTAGTGTTGTCCCAGGAAAAAATACAATGCAAAATATAAAAATGTGAAGCATGTACTCAATCTTGTGAGATACTGTAGCTTCAAAAAAATTACAAATAAATTCAAGAAGAAGTATCTGTATCATATCTACAGGGTAATATCTATGGTAGTGTGGCATTTAGGGCTACATAGTGTGGCATTCTAGTGAGATATTATGGGGGACATGTATGAAAACTGTCAAGTCAAACTTCTTTGTTTCCCAAGCAAAACCCAACAAGTCCCCTTTCATTTTTTCAGACACTATAAGAAATGGGGAGCCGATTTTTTTTCATGGGCAACAAAGAAAATCTTTAAACCCAGACATTTTCATACTGGGCCCTATGTTAAAAACTGGGTGTCTTTTCTTTTAGGATTGGAGGGAACATATGACTTATAATATATATGGTATTTTGATATGAGAGTTTATGTTTTGGAATGATCTTAATTTCTGGTGTGTATTATGGAATCCTAAGAGTTCAATTTTGGTCTCATCTGACCAGACTATATTATCCCAGTATTTCACAGGCTTGTCTATGTTGTCAAGCAAACTTTAAAATTTCTAAAACATTTTTTGTTCACAAAGAGCTTTTGTGGTGAGCTGCATAAAGGCCAGGGGTTGAGTTAATTTTTTAATTTTTTTCTTTTTAAACAATTGTACCTCTGATTCAGGGCTTTTTGTAGTCTCCCTTGGGTTTATGGGAAAAACCCTTTTGACAATTCTTTTCACCCTTTTCTGAAATCTCGTGGAAGTTCCCCGTTTTTGGCCGTTTATGTGAAATGAATTTCTTTTCCAAACTGGATTATGTCCCCAATAGTGCTCATTGGGATCTTCAGTAGTATAACAATTCTTCTCTAACTTATGCCATCTGTATGTTTTGCAATAATAAGGTTGCAAAGACAGCTAAATGGTTTTACCTAAAAACGAGATGTTTCTTGTTGACACCTTTGTAAAAGAGACCCCCTTTTTTAAAAACCATAGTTTTTAAAAAAAATTAATTTTGCCCCCTAAATCAGGGTCGGTTTTTAAATTGATGGGGTTTATTTATGAGTTAACTAAAAAACACTTTTCGTGGGATTTCCCCCCATCAGTTGCATGCAGTGTACCACCTTCCCCTCTCATCAGCCAACCAAAAGTTCTACCGTACTGCGGGGGGGAAAAAATCCCCAGAAACACTTCGTAGTTGAATTTAACTTTTTTGGTTCAAACCCCTTTCATTTTGCTAGGCTCCTGCTAGTACAGGGAACTGAGGAAACTCTTTCCAAAGAAGCCGGGAGCTCCTCAGCTCTTTTCCATTACTTTGCTTTATGAAAGGGAAAGCGAAGCAAGAAACCCTCACACGACCAATTTATTGTTTTCTCGCAAGGCGAGATTTTTCCCCCCTTTCGAACCCACCTTGTTTCTCCCCAGCCAACCCAGTAAGTTCTAACTTACTGACAGGGGAAAATACCCAAAACACTGCGTGTTGAACTTTAACTTTTTTGGGGTTCAAACCCCTTTACATTGCTGGGGCTCCTGTAGTAATGTGAACGAATAACTACATCCAATAAGAGCGCTGTGGAGCCCCTCAGTCTTTTCCCATTACTTTGCTTTATGCAAATGAAGTCTGAATGGCAAGTAAACCCTCACACCGACCAATTTATTGTTTTCTCTCTCAAGGCGAGACTTTCCCCTTTTCGAAGTCCATCATTGACATTCTCACCCAGCCAACCAGTAAGTTCTACACTGTACTGACAAGGGGCAAATACCCAGAAACAGCTGTCTGTAGTTGAACTTAACTGTTTTGGTTCAAATCCCTTTCACTTTGCTAGGCTCCTGCTAGCTACATGTGAACTGAGGATAACTACATCCAATAGAGAGCGCTGTGGAGCTCCTCAGCTCTTTTCCCATTACTTTGCTTTATGCAAAGTGAAGTCTGAATGGCAAGTACACCCTCACACCGACCAATTTATTGTTTCCTCTCCGCAAGGAGAGATCTTTCCCCTTTCGAAGCCACTCTTGATTGTCACCCAGCCAACCAGTAAGTTCTACACTGCACTGACGAAGGGCAAATACCCCGAAAGAGCTGTCTGTAGTTGAACTTAACTGGTTTGGCTCAAATCCCTTTCACATTGCTAGGCTCCTGTGAGCTACATGTGAACTGAGGATAACTACATCCAATAGAGTGTGCTGTGGATTTCCTCAGCTCTTTTCCCAATTTCACCTATAGAAATATATTTACTTAGAAAATTGTTGACGTGTTTATTACTTATATCATCCGCTGTATATAGCATATTGATAGGATATGCTGTCAATGTCTGAAAAGTGTTTGTCCCATCTTTGGGAAATACATCTATTGTGTGAACTGGCCATCAGAAGTCGCCATTCAAAGCAAAGGTTAGGTCATGCTTGCACACTATTTTCCATTCAATTTAAAGGAAGTTCTGAGTAGAGATGAGCGAACAGTAAAATGTTTGAGTTGAACTTCAAACAGTAGTGGTGTTCGGTTCGAGGTTCAATTATAACTCGAACTCGAGACCCATTAAAGTCAATGGTAGAAGATTTTCAGGTAAATTTTTATACCTATACAGGTGAGGAGAAGCTGTAATTACTACGTATAACAGTAAACTGAATACGTGGAACAACTTAGAGAAATAAGCAGACAATCAAGACCTAGGTAGCACTTGAGAAATTTCTGCACAACCAGGTTCATGACGTGTGCCAGGCAAGGGATGCGCGTAAGTCTACCGATCTTAAGGGCAGCAAGGAGATTGCTCCCATTGTTGCACACCACCTTGCCTGGCTCCAGGTTCTTAGCACCCAGCCACTGGTCGGTCTGAGTGCACAGGGACGTTCACAGCTCTTGATCTGTTTGTTGACAGTCTCCAAGACAAATTAATTTGAGAACGGCATGGTTTCTCTTAGCACGTGATGCTACCTGTCGAGGTTGGGGATCTGGACTCTGCACCATACCAGCAGTATTGAAGAGTGTCGTTCCAGACTCGTCACCAGAGGCACTGTCATCTACCAAACTCACCCAGTGAGCGGTCAGTGAGATGTAATGCCCTTGACTGTGCTTACTAGTCCATGTGTCTGTAGTGAGATGAACTTTGGTGGACACAGATGCAGCCAACGCGCTGGAGATCTTTTCTGCAACGTGGCGGGCCAGGGTAGGGACAGCTTTTCAGGCCAAGAAATGTCTGCTCGGCATCTGATATTGGGGAAATGCCAGGGTCATGACGTGGCGGAACCTATCTGTGTCCACCTGGTGGAAATCCAACATTTACAAGGCCAAGAGCCTGGCAATGCTGACATTCAGGCTTTTGACTTTGGGATGGTTGGGGTGAAAGGGTTTCTTATGCTCCCACACCTGGTACACAGCCGGCGGGCTGCTGGACTGGCCGCTGTACAGCGTGCAGGTCACACTGGTGTAAGGGGAAGGTGTAGGCTGTGTTGCTGGTGGTGGGAATCGACCGACACTATCCTGGACTGGAAATGGTGCTTGCTTATGCTGCTCCGGCACATTGGCAGCAGAGGACCGCTTGGGCTTGGAAGGAGGAGGAGGCAGAAGATGTCACGATGGTTGGAAGCACAGGACCTGTGTAGCCTTTTTGTTTCCAAGCGACCATTCCACAGCAATTCATGCTTTTCATGCATGTGCCTGTTCAGGCTTAACAGGTCCTGGGCCTCTTCGACTGTAAAAACCTAGTACCGGTGTTCCTGCGGCCACCACTGACCATGGCTGGCGGAGCAATGTCAGCAGACTTGTGCGACCGCCCTCTCCCTTTCTTTCATAGCTGGACCCACACTGAAACTACCCCATCATCTTCCTCCGCCACTGATGATGCGCTTGACAGCTGCTGTTCAAAAGACCACGTTGGATCGACAATGTCATCATCATCACAGGTGATTTCCTCATCCTCACAGTCTATATCCACAAGCTGCGGGCTAGAAGCTACAGGCACTGCGAGGCATTGCTGACCGCTCGGTATTTCAGCCGACGGACAAGCTTCCTTCTCCTCCTCTGAGGGCATCAGTAATTCGGTAACAGAGGAGACAAAATAATCCTCTTTGGCCTCTTGATATTTTAAAATGCCTTCTGACCTCAACCGCATTATGTGATCAAAGAGCTTTTGAGAATATGGATTATTTGGAGTGGTCTGTATATTGGGTTGTGACATTCGGCACGTGTTTGCTTCAGGTTGGACTGATGATGATAATGACATTTGTGGCCGTGACTGAGAGGAAGAGGAGGTAACACCGCTGGATGCAGGGTCTGATAACCACGGAAGAAAAGATTGGTGATGCTGCTCAGTAATGAGACGCAGAGGGAACCGAGCAAGCGATGATAGGCCTGACGGTCCTGCGACTGACGATGTGCTCGCTTGTGTGTTGTTCAGGGCACTGGAAGTAGTGCCTTGTCTTGTACCTCTATATCCACTTCCTACGCCCCTCCTTGCTCGCTTACTACCTCTAGTTCTCACCATATTCAATGGTATAACAGTGTGTAATACAATTACTGGACCCCAAAACTGCAAAAATAAACTTTTCTGCATTCAGAATAATTTTCACCACCCAACCACTATTTCAAATATATTTCTTTGTATAGGAGATTTGAAAATGGTGCGTTATACAATTCCTGAAGTCCCAAAACTGGAAAAATGAACTTTTCTGCACTCAGAATACTTTTCACCAACCAACCACTATTTCAAATATATTGCTTTGAATAGGAGATTTGGAAACTGTAACGGGGTTTGTGGATTCGCTGGACCAACGCAAGCGATGATAGCTAAGCCACGCCAGGGAACGGAGTCCAAGTAGCCCCCAGTTGTCACCAGAGCCCACCGCAAAGCGGGATGGACTTGCTGCGGCGTGAGGCTACCAGGTCGTTACCCCTGACGTGACTGGCTTGCGATGGCGGCCGGGGTACAGCGTGGTACAGAATCGTGATCCAGAGACGTAGTCAGAGACAGGCAGAAGGTCAGGACAGGTGGCAGAGGTTCGTAGTCAGAGACAGGCAGACGGTCAGGGCAGGCGGCAAACAGGCAAGGTCAGGAAACGTAAGCAGGCGA
>JAODAL010034866.1:0-43686 GCA_025379985.1 Phyllomedusa bahiana | reverse complement strand
CTGCTGACAGTTTCCCCTCTCCCTACCCCATTTTTTCCAGGGAGGGTATTCCCACCCACCTCAACACTCTTCATTGTGCCACTCTATGCCCCTCATGTGCTGCTGCTGTTGGGGGCCCGTGACTCCACACTGTGCACTGTCCCACTCTCTGACCCCCTGCTGTTGCCCTCCCGCCCCTCAATCTCTTTCATTGTGCCACTCTGGGGCCTACCCCTTTTTTTGCCACCCCCCAAAATGTATTGTGCCACGTCTGACCTCTGCGCGCCCCCGTGCCCCCACTCCGTCATTGGCCACTCTGTGGCCTACTCCATTTTTCCCACCTCCAAATTTTTGTCCCATTGCCTGCCCTCATGCTGCTGCTACCGGACCTCCACACTGTGTTATTGTCCACTCTGGGCCCGCTACTGTTTTCCATTCCGAATGCATTGTCCCACTGCCTGACCTCATGCTGCTGCCCCCGTGCCCCCACTCTCATCATTGTGCCACTTTTGGGGCCTCCTTTTTTTTTTGCCCCCTCCAGTGTCATTGTGCCACCGTCTGACCCATGCTCGCTTTTTGGCTGCTGCCGTGACCGCCACACAGTGTCATTGTCCCAGTTGACCTCATGCTGCTGTGGCGCCCCCGTCCCTCCACACTTCACAAAATGTTGCCCCCGACTCTCGCTTTTTTTTTCCAGTTTTTGCGGCATGACTTTATCAAGTACATTTCCCGCTTGAGTTTTTTGGTCTTTTTTTGCCCTCTTAAGTGCCAGGGAATTTTTATAGTGAAGCGATTCAAGACGGCGGCAGTCATTGCGTGTCATACAAAACACAACATTGAGAAAAAACCAAGCTCCCTTATTTTTAACGGCACAACGTTCTACGCACCCGCAGGCTCGTGCAGCCTGGAAATATGTTTTTTAACAATTTTGTGCCGAAGTATTCGGGCCGAAAAAGAATTTTTGGGGGAAAAATTTGGCGCGTGACCCAAAAGAATTTTTTAGAAATTGCCCTCCTTTTTAAATTTCCCCCAGTGGGTCTAAACCCCCTTTAAACCGGGGGGGAAGGTTCTAGCCCAACTGTAAGGAACCTTCCCCCTTTAGGAGACGAAATAAAGTGCATATATTAGAGGGACATTTATCTGGAATG
The DNA here is from genome assembly GCA_025379985.1 of Phyllomedusa bahiana. Lineage (NCBI taxonomy): Eukaryota > Metazoa > Chordata > Amphibia > Anura > Hylidae > Phyllomedusa > Phyllomedusa bahiana. Next base: position 42,559 of record JAODAL010034866.1, on the reverse strand, counting down.
GGCTGATTGCTTGAACACAAGCCTTTTTTGGGTTTTCTTTCCTTTTCCCCCTATCGCTGGAGGTGGGCGCAAGGGGTTAATGCAAAGACATAGTTAGAATTGCATTCCCAGTAAGCCACAATAGCATAACAGTCTCATACAGCACATTAATATACCACAATGCTGAAGGTGCATATAAGACAGTCATTACTACACAGAAATGACCTATTGACTGACAAAGACACAGTGCCAAGTCAACCACAGCAGAGGGGGCAATATAGCAGCCTCTTTTATACTGCACAGAGCTGTAAGGAAATAGCCTGCAGATATGCACATACCAAGCTCACCTTACTAGACAGGAAGGTTCTGATGTCTGGCACAAAAATGGTTAACTTGTACTGACAATAAACCACAGCAGATGGGCAGTATAGCAGCCTCTTATATACAGCACAGATATATTACAGCTTACCTTGCTGGGAGGAGCCTTCTGCTGTCTGGCACAGAAATGGATCATTTGTACTGCCAATATACCACAACAGAGGTGTAGTATCTCAGCTTCTTATATACAGCACAGATATATCACAGCTTACCTTGCTGGAAGGAAGGTTTTGCTGTCTGGCACAGAAATGGTTAATTTGTACTGCCAATATACCACAGCAGAGGGGCAGTATAGCAGCCTCTTTTACACAGCATTAATATATTACACAGCTGTAGACAGACACATCTGCGCGCCAAATTTCAAGCCCCAGATGTACAGCGAGTTCTTGCCCTAACAGCAAGATTGCGTGCATGCAGGAAAGCTTCAGCAAGGATCGTGCATGCTTAGGCATCCACAGGGGTGTAGAAGTCAAAAGTGCCAGGGGGAGGCTTGATACAGGCTCCACAATCACTAGCCAAAGCACTTCTGGATGCCAACTCCCTTACTAGGGAGTAACAAACATGTTTGTTGAGATGAACAATGGCCACATGTATGTTCTTCGGGACGAGGGACCAAGACTGCTCTCAGTATACAGCCTGTAATATGAAATTGGCCTTAGACGAATGATAACACAGGGCAACAATAGAGGGGCGGGGTCCAAGGGGCTCCTTGTCTTCACCGGCGCGCGCCGCAAAGTGGGAAGGACTTAACTGCAGGGTAACCCTCAGGTCACTACCCTCGACGCAGACCCCAGCGGTGACAGCTGAAGTAGTAAGCACGGAACAGGCCAGGACACGGAGAGGCACCACAGGAGGACTGGCAGGCACGGCTGGAACGATGTCAGCAAATAAACGTAGACAGGTAACAATGGAGGCAATGGCAGAGGAGATAGGAAGACGTATGCAAGAAGCAAACACAAGGATTGGACACCAACAACTGGGCGCGGATAACAGGAAGTGATGCCCTAAGAAGCTCCTGCAAGAATGGCATTGGAGAAACAATATTTATTACCTGTTGCGCGCTGGCCCCTTAAATACAGGAAACTGACGTACGCGCGCCCCTCTAGTGGGGAGGAAGATGCAGAGGTGCGCACCTGCTGAGGAGGAAGCAGGACAGGAGCAGGTGAGCAAACAGCAGCCCTGGGCGCAGCACGGGAATAAGCAGCAGCCATATAACGGATGTGCTTGCGGCCTTTGAGTCGAACCGCAGCACGAGCCGTTAATGTACCCTCTCCCCCCCCTTAGGGCCCCTCCCACCTCGGGACCGAAGGCTGTGAACACGTTGGATGAGCTTAGGAGCATAGACATTTTCTTGAGGCTCCCAGGATTTTTCTTCAGGCCCTTCCAATCAATGAGATAATATATTTTACCTCTGGACCGCTTCATATCCAGGATCTCCTTCACCTCATAGGTATCTTTGGTACTGGGAGGTGTGGCAGGGAAACCCTCTTGTGGGAGTACCGGTTGAGAATCAGCGGCTTCAGGAGAGATACATGAAATGAATTGGGGATACGAAGGGAGGGGGTAGCCAGAGTTTGTAGGATACCGGGTTGATCCGTTGTAGGATGGAGAAAGGACCAAGGTAGCGTGGAGAAAACTTCAAGCTTGGTACTTGGAGACCGATGTGCTTGGAGGAGAGCCAAACTTTATCCACAGGCTGGAAAATGGGAGGGGCTCTCCATCTCTTATCCGCTTTTTCCTTAAATTGAGCAGAAGCTTGAAGCAGGTTTTGACGGACAAGCTGCCATATTTGTAGGAAGTCGCGTAAATGGGTATTGGGTGCTGTGACTTCCGAGGAAATTGAGAGTGGCAGAGGAAGAGGAGGATGCTGCCCGAAAACCACGTAAAAATGAGACTTCCTGGAGGATTCGCTAGGATGGTTATTGTATGCAAACTCAGCCCAGGGTAGTAGAGACACCCAGTCATCTTGACGGGCGGAAGCAAACTGGCGCAGATAATTCACCATGGTCTGGTTGACTCGTTCCATTTGACCATTGGACTGTGGGTGATAGGCTGACGAGAAGTCCAGTTTAATTTGCAGAAGGGAACAGAGAGCTCGCCAGAAACGAGAGGTGAACTGGACTCCTCTATCCGAAACGATGTTAGCAGGCATCCCATGTCACGAACAGCGTGGCCAACTGCGGAGCCGATGGAAGACCTGGCAGCGGTGTGAAATGCGCCATCTTGGAAAAACGGTCCACCATGACCCAGATGACTGAACACTCCTCAGAGGATGGAAGGTCCGTAACGAAGTCCATAGCAATGTGGGTCCAAGGTGCTTCTGGTACTGAAAGTGGTAACAGGAAATCAGCAGGTCGCATCCGGGAGCTCTTATTTTGTGTGCAGTTGCGACAAGCAGCCACAAAGTCTTAAATGTCCTGCGCGAGGGAGGGCCACCAGTAATGCCAGGCTATCAGATCAAGGGAACCGAGATGCATGGCCCCAGGACAGAATTCGCCTCCTTAGCGCGGAGCGCACAAAGGTCTTACCGGGACTGATCTCGCGCAGCATTATGCCCGCAAGGATGAGACGATCAGGAGAGACGAGAAATTGTGGGATCTGGTGCAGAATCAGTTTTTGGCAGCTAGTCGGAAGTGCAGGTTAAAGTTGAAGCGGGAGAAGAATAAAGACCAACAGGCCTAGTGAGGATTCAGGCGACGAGCCGTCTGCAGGTACAGGAGGTTTTTATGGTCCATATATATGGTAATAGGATGAAGGGCACCCTTCAAAAGAAGTCACCATTCCTCCAAGGCCAGTTTAATGGCCAGAAGTTCTCTGTCCCCGACAGCATAGTTCTTCTCTGCTGGAGAAAAGGGACCAGGGAAAACCCGCAGGAAACAAACTAGTCCTTGGAGGACTTCTGGAGAAGAACCGCCCCGGCACCGACGGAGGAAGCATCAACTTCAAGGTAGAAAGCTTTCTCCATATCCGGGCGATGGAGTACTGGGGCAGAAGCAAAGGCAGATTTCAGTCGGGTAAAGGCTTCTTCTGCTTCAGGGGTCCATGGGCGAGGGTTACTACCCTTCTTGGTGAGAGAGACAATAGGCACCACAAGTGTGGAAAAATGTGGGATAAATTGGCGATAATAATTCGCAAAGCCAATAAAGCGATGGATAGCCCGTAGGCCGATGGGACGTGGCCAGTTAAGCACAGCTGATAGCTTCTCTGGATCCATCTGGAGACCTTGCGAAGAGACAATGTATCCCAGGAAGGGCAAGCTGGAGCGCTCGAATAAACACTTTTCCAATTTGGCAGAGAGGTGGTTGCGCCGAAGGCGGGTGAGGACCTAATGGACATGAGACCGATGGGACTTGAGATCTGGGGAGTAGATAAGAATGTCATCTAGGTAGACCAGAACACAGTCATATAGCAGATCACTAAAGATGTCGTTTACAAACTCTTGAAAGACAGCTGGAGTGTTACAGAGTCCAAAGGGCATGACCAAATATTCAAAATGGCCGTCACGGGTGTTAAATGCAGTCTTCTATTCATCTCAACGGCGGATGCGGATTAGGTTATAAGCACCCCGAAGATCCAGTTTAGAGAAGACTGTGGCTCTCCGGATACTGTTAAATAGTTTGGAAATTAGCAGCAATGGGTAGCGGTTCTTGATGGTGATCTTGTTAAGACCCCAATAATCAATACAAGGCCGCAGAGATCCATCCTTCTTTTCAACAAAGAAAAATCCTGCCCCCGCGGGGGAGGATGACTTGCAAATGAAGCCTTTAGCCAGGTTCTCCTTTATGCATGCTGACATCACTTCAGTTTTGGGCCGAGACAGCGGATATACCCTACCGCGAGGAGGGGAGGTGCCAGGCTGAAGTTCAATAGGGCAATCGTAGGGCCAGTGAGGTGGCAGCCGCTCAGCCTGTTTCTTGCAGAAAACATCAGAAAATTCTTGGTAGGGCACCAGGAGCCCAGGGAGAGTCGGAACTGCTGGCAGCAGATAAGACACGCCCACAAGATGAGAAGGAGGCGAAAATGTGATGCAGGAGGAGTGACACCGGTTGCTCCAGCGTATTACTTCAACAGTGTTCCAGTCAAGATGAGGACTATGCCTGCGTAGCCAGGGGAGTCCCAGGGGGAGCGAGCTAGAAGAGCAGGGTAGGACCAGGAAGGAGATCCTTTCCTGATGAAGAACTCCCACGCGCAGGGTGAGAGGTAGAGTGCGATGCCGGATGACACACGAGAGAACCTGCCCATTCACAGAGGAAACAGAGAGGGACTGAGCCAATGGTACCACTAGCAGCTGGAATTTGGAGACCAGCGAAGGATGGATGAAGTTTCCCGCAGAACCCGAATCCATGAAGGCGGCCACTTGAAGGCTTGAGCCAGAAGGTAGAATTAAATTGACCGACATGGTCAGAGGTGGAGAGGTAGAATCCTAGGCTCTGGAGTTTCCGGGACAGATCGGCCAGTTTCTTAGAAGATGCTCAGAGGACCCACAATAGGCACAATCCTATATTCCTCCTGTGGGTCTTTTCTTCTTCCGATAGATGGGCTCGATCTACCTGCATAGGCTCCTCTTGAGCTGCTGCATAGAGAGGTTGAAGTGGTCGCTGAAAAACGGGTGCAAGGCGTGGAACCCTGCGGGGCCGAGAGGCATCATAATCTTGCCGAACTTCTTGTTGACGCTCAGCAAAACGAACATCGATGCGGGTGGCCAGAGTGATGAGGTCATCCAGACAGGTAGGCAGATCACGCCCTGCTAGTTCATCTTTGATGCGCCCGGCAAGCCCCTCCCAGAAGGTTGCGACCAGAGCTTCATTGTTCCAAAACAGTTCAGAAGACAGGGTCTGAAACTGTACAGCATACTGTCCCACCATGGAATCCCCTTCTCGGAGCCGGAGAACCGAGGAGGCAGCAGAGGAGGCACGACCAGGCTCTTCAAATACTTTATGGAAGGCCGCCAGGAAATGCGACAGGTTGGCAGTCACTGGATCCCCTCGTTCTCACAGGGGGTAACCCAGGCCAGCGCTTGACCAGATAGCAGTGAGATGAGGAAGGCCACCTTTTCCCAATCTGAAGCAAACTGGTGGGCAAGAACCTCAAAGTGAATCGTACATTGATTCAGAAATCCTAGGCAGGCCTTGGGGTTACCGCTGCAGCAAGGAGGCAACGGCAAGTGCAGGGAGGAGCCACTTGGCAAGGCAGGAGCAGGAACGGACACTGGAGCGGGAGCTGGTATGGAAACTGGAGTGGGTGGAGCCTCAGGGAGTCGGGTCGCTAGGTTCTGTAGCATCACGAACAGCTGCTCTTGGCGTGCACCCTGGCGCGCAACGAGACTCTCGGTATCTGGCAGCAGTGCTTCGGCAGGATCCATGGCCCAGTTGTACTGTCACGATGGTCTGTGGAGAGGATAGTGGATCCACTGGTCACCGCAGGGAGTTGGTGTAACTTACGCCGAGGTGCAGAGTCTAAGGGGCCCCTTGTCTTCACCGTTGCCCGCCCCAAAGCGGGAAGGACTTAGCTGCAGGGTAACCCCCAGGTCGCAACCCTCGACGCAGGCCCCAGTGGTGACAGCCAAAGTAGTAAGCACGGAACAGGCCAGAACACAGAGAGGCACCACAGGAGGACTGGCAGACACAGCTGAAACGATGTCAGCAGATAACAGCAGGTAACAATGGATGCAGGCAATGGCAGAGGAGGTAGGAAGACGTATGCAAGAAGCCAACACAAGGATTGGACAAAAACAACTGGGCGTGGATAACAGGAAGTGGTGTCCTAAGAAGCTCCTGCAAGAATGGCATTGGAGGAGCAATATTACCTGTTGCGCGCTGGCCCTTTAAATGCAGGGAACTGACATGCGCGTGCCCCTAGTGGGGAGGAAGATGCAGAGGTGCGCACCTGCTGAGTAGGAAGTATTACAGGAGCAGGTGAGCAAACAGCAGCCTTTGGCGCAGCGCGGGGACGAGCAGCAGCCGGGTAACGGACGTGCTTGCGGCCTGGAAGTCGGACCACAGCACGAGCCGTTACAGTGGGCCATTTATATGGATACACCTAAATACAATGGGAATGGTTGGTGATATCAACTTCCTGCTTGTGGCACATTAGTATATGGAAGGGGGAAAGCTTTTCGAGATGGGTGTTGACCGTGGCGGACATTTTGAAGTCAGCCATTTTGGATCCAACTTTATTTTTTCCAATGGGAAGAGGGTCATGCAACACATCGAACTTATTGAGAATTTCACAAGAAAAACAATGGTGTGCAGTGTTGCAGAGGTTAACTTGTGAAGAATGGATAGAAATTTTGTTGATGTCTGGTGAATTCAGTACCCGGGTCATTGCAGCAGATTTCAATGCAAGACACCCTACAAGACCACCCATCTCCCATGCTACAGTTAGCAAACTGCTTGCCAAATTTCCTGAAACAGGTTCAGTGTTGGGTTTGCCAAAACGTGGACGCAAGAAAACTGTCACAAATGAAGAAACATCAGTGGCTGTCCTGCAGCATCTCAATGAGGATGACCCAGATCGGTGCACTGTATTTGCAGAATGGGCAAAACAAAAATTGGAACAGGACCCTCAGTTTACACAGAACATTATGTCCAGTGAGGAGGCAAACTTTTTTGTGAATGGTGAAGTAAACAAACAAAACCACCGCTATTAGTCTGACACCAACCCACAGTGGATAGATCCCTCCAAGACTGTTGGGACACAAAAATTGATGCAATGGTGTGGTATATGGGGTACAAAGATAGTGGGGCCAGTCTTCATCAATGGAAACCTCAATGCCACTGGATATCTGAAATTGCTACATGATGATGTGTTGCCCTCTTTTTGCACTTAAGATGGCACGGTCCCTAAGTTTTTCCAGCAAGATGGTTCACCACCACTTTATGGGTGTCAGGTCCGAGCATTCCAACATGAACAGTTTCCTGGATAGTGGATTGGTCGTCGTGGGCCAGTTGAATGGCCACCAAGGTCTCCCAATCTGACCCCCTTAGACTTTTATCTTTTGGGGTTATCTGAAGGCAATTGTCTATGCTGTGAAGAAACGAGATGTGCAGTATCTGAAACAACAGATACTGGAAGCCTGTGCTAGCATTTCTTCTGCGGTGTTGCTATCAGTGTGTCAAGAGTGAGAGAAGAGGGTTTCATTGACAATCCGACACAATGGGCAGCACTTTGAACACATTTTATAAGTGGTCATAAACTTGTAAATAACTCATGAAAATAAAGTTATGTTAAAACCAATGTGTTACATGAGCCTCTTCCCATTGGAAAAAATAAAGTCAGATCCAAAATGACCGACTTCAAAACGGCCGCCATGGTCAACACTCATCTTGAAAAGTTTTCCCCCTCCCATATACTAATGTGCCACAAACCGGAAGTTGATATCATCAACCATTCCCATTTTATTTAGATCCATATAAATGGCCCACCCTGTATTTATATGTGTATTGATATATATGCCCCCAATGTTTGATATTGTTTGTTTTTTATTGTACTAATATGTTCTGCTACTCACTTAATCTTTCTTATGGTACTTCCAACGCATATTTTGTTCCAAATATTGCACTTAATGTCATATATAGCTTGACTTGTTTCACAAATAGTAAAGGTTTTAATCTGATATTTTTTACCTGTAACGCTATGTTCACACGGCTTATACTGGGACGTATTTCAGCCCGTAATTCGCGCCATACTGCGTGAATTACGGGGTGAAATACGTCCCAGTCATTACGGTAATCCACAGGTCTCATAGAGAACTATGGATTACGTCTCCTCTCCCTGCTCGCAAAGTACGTCGAGCAGGGAGATGTGACATATCAATTACTAGCGGTGAATATGCGCCGTGAATAATGGATGTCTATGGGGCTGGCGAGCTGCCACCCTCGCCGAGCCCTGCTCCCGCCCCCCTACACACGCCGTAATTGCGGGGCGAAATACGTACCACAATTCAGCCGTGTGAACATAGCCTAATAGTATTTTTAAACTCCATGGTTTTAATGATTACCAGGATTCTCTTGGGTTAGCACAGGAAAAATAACTGGGGGAGATCTCATTGCATATCGTGTAGACCTCTTGTGCACATATTTTATTTCAGGATCAATATTTTCTGCAAGCATTTTAGCCTGTCTCAGGATTGGTAAATTTTTGTAAAATATCTTTCTGATCTCACTAGCATTCCTACTGAAATTGGTAGAAAAGTCTCTTGATTATTGATACTCCTTTTTTTGTTTTTCTCTCAGTAGAATGTATACTCTCAATTGGCTTGATACTGTTGTTTCTTATGTGCATTGTTTTAACAAAGCTCTTTTGAAAAAGAAAAAAAAAAAAAAGAAATTGGTATAAAACACTAAGGGCATGTCCCCACGGTTTTTCAGACCGCCTGAAAAACCGTCCGAAAATGAGCACAATTGTGCTCTATGGAAAACCCGTGCAGCAGTCCCCACTGCAAGGGTTTTCCGCACGGCAGTTTTGTCGCCCGCGGTCCGCTCAAAAAACATTGAGCATGTTCATTCTTCCCTCCGGTTTCCAGACAGAATATGAACACCTCAATGGGAGGGGGGAGGGCTGTTCTTCGCTCATCGCAGAGAAAAGCCGTTCCCCCGCAGCCGTGGGGACGGCCGCAAAACAGGACAAATACCGGCCGGCAAACCGACCGGTATTTGTCCTGTGCCGTGGGAACGCAGCCTAAGGGAGACATGTCCCAACTCGCCAACGCCAGTTTTTGGTCTATTTTGTGCCAAAACCACTTTTGACGCCATATTCTTGTTGTAAATAAACTGTCGTACGCCAAAACCAGGTGCATTATACGCCGGGCACGACACTTTGTAATGTGCCTAAATATGGTGTACTGTGCTCCCCCATCGTGCAGTGCACCTATTAAGGCGCATTCCATATGTTATGCACATGCGCTGCGAGTTGCACAATGCGCCTTTTTTGATGCAATGTGCCTTTTCCGTCTCAATGCACCTTTTAAGGCGCATTAAGTTTTCTATGCAAGGTATCCCTGATGCCAGTTTTTAGAAAGTATTGGACTTTCAGGCGCACTTTACACTGATTTAATGCGCCTAAAACTTGCATGGATATGCCACTTTTCATACATATCGCCCTAAATGTTTATTTAAAAGTGACTCTTGTATTTCATATTTGATTTTTTCATAAGCTTTACTTAATAGTTTGTCACTGTAGCCTCTTGCTTTTTCTTTTTCAAAATCCTCCTCTCTAGTGCAAGTTCTTTTGGCTGGTATATATTCCCCTTGCAGTATAGAATTAATGGTGTCAACAGGGTGGCAACTACTAGCTTTCAACATTGTGTTGCCACTTGAGGTTTTTCTAAACAAAGAGGTATATACTCTTGCCATGTGAGGGTCTCCTAATAAATGGACATCCAAAAAAGGCATATTAGACTCCTGAAAAGTATAGGTAAACTGGAAATTAATTGTTTTGTCATTGATATATGACATGAATTCTGATATGGATGCTATATTTCCCCTCTATAGTCAATTATAAACCACGGCACACCAAATTGATGCAAATTAAATAGGAAATTTTTATTTACACTGAGCAGAAAAACGTATTAAAAAATCATCCAGAAAATGTTGTAAACATACTCAACAAGTGCTCATATATACAAATGGCAGTAATAAGCCAAAGAGATCGTGGATGTTAATATGGACGACGTTTCGGCGAATGCCTTTGTCAAGCAACATCTGCATTGGAAAAACACATAATGTTAAGTATATTAACTAGATAAATAAAAGGAGGTTAACGAGACAGTATATATACAGTGAGAATAGTAGAAGTAAGTAAATACATTGCAGAGATAGGTGCAAAGAATAGAAACAGCACACAGTTAGATAGATATACAGATATCAGTAGGTAATGTCTTACCCAATATAGGAGATAAAATCTTATGTTGTATAAAGAGAATGGATGAAATCCAGTGTAGACAATAAGGAAACAACGAGCATATGATTAATATGGATATATTATATATCTATATAGATATAGAAGAGAGGCATGGAGATAACATACCCAGGTATAGGAGAGTGCCTCCACAGAGAATGATAGATCCACAGTGGTGGAATGCTGGCTAAAGAGAGTAAATGAATAGAGTTAGTCATAAGGATAAAAATACATATAACAGAGGGCTGTAGAGTAGTAGGCAGCTAAGGGGGTACCTGAGGCAACGGGAGCATATGGACGAGACGTCCGTGGTGCAAGAGGGATTGCCGGCAAATGCTCGCCGTGCGAGCGTCCGGAAATAGGCACCGCACATGCGCAGAAGGTCCGCGCATGCGCAGATGCACAAGAGGCGTGCCGGAGCTTAGAGAAGTAATATAGGCGCAGCAGCGCCGGTAATATGAAAAAGATGGTAGAAGAAGGGCTGCCCTGTAAGGAGAACCTAAAAGGGACAAAGACAAAGGGGGTGGATGTGGAAAATAAACTGAATAAATACCTAGGGATAGAAGGACAAGGGGAACAGTTGTGGGATAGACATAGATATAGAGAACTAAAATGACTACAAGGGGAAAAAAAAATAGGATAGAATTGAAAACGGGTGGCAAGAATAATATTACCTAAATGAGGAGAGAGGAATGAGAGATTAGCGTGGATACAAGACCATGTTGGAAAGACGATAACACGTACTGATGTATCAGGACAAACATATGTCAGAGGAGAGATAGATAGGATAATCATTTGATCTGTAAAAGAATGAAAAAGTTAGAGACATAGTATACAATACAACAGTCTTATCGGGTGGAAACAGGCCCCCCTAAAAACATGAACAGCAGTTAGTAAGAATAACGGGAGAAAATAAAAATAAATGCATAGACAATGACAGGGTTTATTACCGATTAGACATTTGTATTTTCATTTTAATAATGAATAATATACTCTCGATTCATTCCATTGGTTCAAGGTGCGAAAAGTATAAATCCAAAAGCGTTTCGCGTTTACGAGAGTCCGATAGATTACCATTTCGTGCGGGACGGAATTTGTTCTATTCCCTAAAATCTCAATTGAGGGGATGATGTTACACTTTAAAAATGAGCGGGTAGGGGGGTTAGGTTTCTTTACATCGTATGGTAGTTTTATGCTTAGAAAATGCGGTTTTTAAACAAGGCTGTGTGGTTTGACCCACAATGCCAGACCGCAGGGGCATTTCAAAAGATTAATTACAAATTTAAAACAATACATGTGAATTGTCCTTGAAGGGTATTGTCGTCCTGTATAGGATGTGTGAAAAATGAGCCCTTCCGCACGGAGGAACTTTGTCGCAGCTCAGACAGGGGAAAGTACCCTTTTGGAGTCGAAAATGTCATTTGTCGGTCTGTGTTCGTATTTACTACATCAGCTCTAACGAGATGATCACGCAAGTTTTTTTTTTTTTAAATTCGAAGGGTTTATTGAACAAAATTGTCAAGAACATGAGCTACAGAAAGCATCATGTCAACACACAACATAACAAAGCAAAAACTGCATGGCAATAAAAAAGGAAAAGGATAATGAATATCAATCACTAAGACATCTAATATGCAAACCATGACATGTCACATTCCTAAATAACTTCCAAGAGACAAGCTGAAAGAATATATACTATAAAATCGTAAAAGAAAAAAAAGACGGGGCCCGTAAGAAACCATACCAAAGGGAAAGAAAAAAGGGAAAAAAAAATTAAAATAAAAATTAATAAAAAAAATAAAAAAAATAAAATAAAAATAAATAAATAAATAAATAAAGAAAAAAGTAGAAACCCATGCCAACACAACAAAGGGACAAAACACCCATACAACAAAAGGCAATCTCCAAGATAGATGAGAAAGAGGGACGCGCAAAACAAAAAACAAAAACGGGGGGGAGGGAGGGGGGGAATAAGGAAAAACAAGGAATAACAGGGGCACTTAATGTGAGAAGAGAGTAACCCCCCCTGCCCACAGCCCAATCCCCACTAACAGGTGATAGAAAAATAAAGTGGGGAATTTTTTGAAAAGGGACCAGCTAGACCAGGTCCTAGTAAATTTATCGGGGCCTTGCTGGGGGTTTGGGCATCAATTCATCATTCTTTTGAACCGCACTAATTTCTGCAAACCAATCTTCCAAGGTTGGGGGGATCACGCAAGTTTTTGTCCCTCTTATAGCATTGTAAAGGGGGGGTTTTTAAAGATTTCCATGTGAGGGTAAGAATTGGATAAAATAGGCCAATGTCGACGTATGATCTGTTGGATTTTGGGAGTGAAAGGATGATATTTAAGAACAAGAGGTATCCGTTGTGTGGTTGAGCAAGATGCTTCAGATGGAATATCAGGGGGTTGGTCATTGTCATTAGTACGTGTATAGTTTTGTTGTAAAAGTCGTTGTGGATAACCACGTTCTAAAAAACTATTGGACATCTCTTGTATACGAATTAGACGTGTCTCAGGTTTATCTACAATACGAGATATCCGGCTAAACTGTGAACGAGGTAAAGATTTCTTTGTGTTAGGTGCATGATTACTAGAGTAATGAAGTAGGTTGTTACGGTCTGTGGGTTTCTTGTACAAATCGGTGGACAAGTTGCCTTGTGAATCAGAATTGATAGTGGTATCCAAAAAGTTAATCTGTGTAGTATGGTAATGTAGGGTAAATTGGAGGTCTGAAGAAACAGAATTCATGTAGTGATGAAACTCCAACAGGGACTCTAACGGGCCTGACCAAATGCAGAATATGTCATCTATGTATCTAAGCCATAATATGGCATGTTGCAGATATAGAGGGTGACCATAAATATGATTACTCTCAAAGATGGCCATAAAAATGTTAGCGTACGGGGGCGCAACATTGCTTCCCATAGCAGTGCCTTTGGATTGAAAATAAAATTGGTCCCCAAAGAGGAAGTAGTTGTTGTGTAACACTAAAGACAGAAGGTCCGTACAGAATTCCACAGCTTCCGGTGTAAAATCATGGAGTCTAAGGAACTCATTGACTGCTCTTAGTCCATCAGTATGATTGATCGACGTGTAGAGACTAGTAACGTCCCAAGTGACTAAATAGAAGGGTGTTTGTACTGGTGAGATATTGCGTATCTTTTCAAGGAAATTTCCTGTATCTAGTAGGAAGGAAGGGATGGTGCGGACTAATGGTGTCAGTATTTTTTCCAAGAATATTGCGAGAGGAGAGAGGATAGAGTCAGTGGAAGCCACTATTGGGCGACCAGGAGGTTTGAGCGGATCTTTGTGTATCTTGGGTAGGATGTAAAACACTGGCGTGATAGGGTGGTGATTGATAAGAAAGTCTCCTGTACGGGTATCGATAATGCCTAAAGCTAAATAATGTTGAATTTTGTCTTTGATGAGAAGACTGATAGAAGTGGTGGGATCTTTGGTCACTGGTTTATATGTAGTTGTGTCGGACAGTTGTCGTTCAATTTCGGTGAGATACATGATCTTGTCCATAACTACAATAGCGCCGCCCTTGTCGGCTGGCTTGATAATGATATCTTCTAGATTACAAAGGTCTCTTAAAGCTTGTTTCTCGATTGTTGTTAGGTTAGAGCAGTATTTGAGTTCACCAGAAGAGATGTCCGTCATAAGTGTGGATAGATCTCTTTGAACTAATTGAATAAAGGTCTCAATTGGGTGGTAACGTGGTGGTGGGTTAAATTTAGATTTTAATCTAAGATTTAGATTAGAGATGGAGAAAAGGGAAGTCTCTGAGTCTATTGTGGGACCTCTATCCGGTAAATTGTCAAAGTGAGCCTTTAAACGTATAGATCGGAAAAATCGATGTAAATCTTCCTCTAGAGTGAAAGTGTCAAATGTCGTCGTTGGACAAAAGGATAAACCTTTGCTAAGGACAGACATTTCGGTGTGAGTTAGGTTGCGGGATGAGATGTTGTATATGAGTGACGACTCACCTGTGACCTTGTCAGTACACGAGGTGGTATTCCTCCTCTTTCCCCTACGTATGGGTCGTGTCGTTGGTATCCTTTGGGTCGTCTTCCTCCCCGTCCTTTCCCTAAAAAAGGAACTCTGGTAGCGGTGTTAGACAGATCACTGTCAGATCCAGAGGAAGTGTTGTATCTATTGGGGTAATGGAAAGGTGGGCGAGAGGAAGATCGAAATGAATCTTGCCACTTATAGACAGTGTTGTTCAAGTAGTCCTCCGTATCACGAAGAAATTTATGCCGTTTCTTCTGTTCGTTGTGGAGTTTGAAGTCAGCAATGGTTTTGTCGATTTTTTCTTTGAGAGTGGTCCACTCTTCTGGGGTAGTCAGGGAGCTCAGCTGTTGTTCAATGCTGGTTATTTTGAGTGATGACTCCGCAAGTTTAGTTCGGAGTGTCTCAATGGTTAACAAGATCAAGTCAAATGAGCACTTGTTAAGTATGGTTTTGAACTTGTTGCAATAGTCAGGATCATCAGAGAAGATAGTGGGTCTTAAGTTACATCTTAGGCCTCTAGGGATACGTTTAACACGGTGATATTCCGTTAAGCTGGCAGCATGGAGTTCGTAAGCTGTAAACCTCCGTAGCTCTTTCTCGTAATCCCTAGTTCTGAGTTCAGATGAAGGGATTTGTAAAAAATCTCTAGATATATTAGAATTGGAGATTATACGTTCTGCTTCAGTATCAGTATAGGCAAATACCTCGGACGTCATTAGTTATTAATAGAAGAAGGTGGGTGCAATAACCAAAAGAGATCAATAGTAATGAAAATTGAAGGTTATGCACACCATAAGATTAATCTAGGGAGTGGGTGCTATACGTGGAAATATACGTATATAGTCAATTATAAACCACGGCACACCAAATTGATGCAAATTAAATAGGAAATTTTTATTCACACTGAGCAGAAAAACGTATTAAAAAATCATCCAGAAAATGTTGTAAACATACTCAACAAGTGCTCATATATACAAATGGCGGTAATAAGCCAAAGAGATCGTGGATGTTAATATGGACGACGTTTCGGCGAATGCCTTTATCAAGCAACATCTGCATTGGAAAAACACATAACGGTAAGTATATTAACTAGATAAATAAAAGGAGGTTAACGAGACAGTATATATACAGTGAGAATAGTAGAAGTAAGTAAATACATTGCAGAGATAGGTGCAAAGAATAGAAACAGCACACAGTTAGATAGATATACAGATATCAGTAGGTAATGTCTTACCCAATATAGGAGATAAAATCTTATGTTGTATAAAGAGAATGGATGAAATCCAGTGTAAACTATAAGGAAACAACGAGCATATGATTAATATGGATATATTATATATCTATATAGATATAGAGGAGAGGCATGGAGATAACATACCCAGGTATAGGAGAGTGCCTCCACAGAGAATGATAGATCCACAGTGGTGGAATGCTGGCTAAAGAGAGTAAATGAATAGAGTTAGTCATAAGGATAAAAATACATATAACAGAGGGCTGTAGAGTAGTAGGCAGATAAGGGGGTACCTGAGGCAACGGGAGCATATGGACGAGACGTCTGTGGTGCAAGAGGGATTGCCGGCAAATGCTCGCCGTGCGAGCGTCCGGAAATAGGCACCGCGCATGCGCAGAAGGTCCGCGCATGCGCAGATGCACAAGAGGCGCGCCGGAGCTTAGAGAAGTAATATAGGCGCAGCAGCGCCTGTAATATGTAAAAGATGGTAGAAAAGGGCTCCCCTGTAAGGAGAACCTAAAAGGGACAAAGACAAAAGGGGGTGGATGTGGCGTGGTTTATAATTGACTATATACGTATATTTCCACGTATAGCACCCACTCCCTAGATTAATCTTATGGTGTGCATAACCTTCAATTTTCATTGCTATATTTCCCCTCCACATGATCAAGAGATCATCTATATAGCGCCCATACCAGAACACACTGTCACAAAATGGATTATTAGTATTCAAAATGGCATGGTGCTCCCACCATGCCATAAACAGATTTGTGACAGAGGGCAAGGAAGTAGTCCCCGTGGGCGCTCCCATCAGTTGCAGGTAAAACTCATCATTAAACATGAAATAGATGTTCTTCAGCAAAAATTCTGTACAGAATAATATAAAAGTTTGTAAACCTTCCAAGACCTGCTAAATTTTTCCAAATGAAATTTCAAGCCGATAAGGGCTGCATCATAGGGAATGCTGGAATACAGACTTTGCATATCACAGCTTACCCATACATACAGTTGTGCTCAAAAGTTTACATATCCCGGCAGAATTTTTGCTTTCTTGACCTTTTTTCACAGAATATGAATGATAACACAAAAACTTTTTTTCCACTCCTGGTTAGTGGTTGGGTGAAACAATTTATTGTCAGACTACTGTGTTTTCTCTTTTTAAATCATAATGACAACCAAAAACATCCAAATGACCCTGATCTAAAGTTTACATACCCCAGTTCTTAATACCGTGCATTGTTCCATCTAACATCATTGACAGTTTGAAGTCTTTTGTAGTAGTTGTGGATGAGGCTCTGCCCATTCTTCTTGGCAAAAAGCCTCCAGTTCCTGTAAATTTCTGGGCTGCCTTGTGTGAACTGCGCGCTGGAGATCTCCCCAGAGTGGCTCAATGACATTGAGGTCAGGAGACTGAGATGGCCACTCCAGAACCTTCACTTTGTTCTGCTGTAGCCAATGACAGGTCCACTTGGCCTTGTGTTTTGGATCATTGTCATGTTGGAACGTCCAAGTACGTCTCATGCGCAGCCTCCGGTCTAAAAAGTGCAAATTTGCCTCCAGTATCTGCTGATAATGTGCTGCATTCATGTTTCCTTCAACTTTGACCAAGTTTCCTGTGCCTTTGTATCTCACACATCCCCAAAACACCAGTGATCCACCTCCATGCTTTACAGTAGGAATGGTGTTCTTTCATCATAGGTCTTGTTCACACCTCTCCAAATATAACGCTTATGGTTGTGGCCAAAAAGTCCGATTTTGGTCTTATCACTCCAGATTACCTTGTTCCAGAATCTTTGAGGCTTGTCTCTGTGCTGTTTGGTGTATTGTAGGTGAGATACTTTGTGGCATTTGCGCAGTAATGGCTTTTTTTCTTCAAGTGCCTCCTTATTGTGCATCTTAGCAAAACAGGTACTGCAAATTAAAACATACAAGCGGAGAGAAGCGCACCTCGTGCAGGTAAACCTTTTAAATATTGGATAATACAGTAGCTTATCCGCTCACCTCTTGAAGTTGTGCTAGGAATGGCACAACTCATATAATCGCTGATAATTAATATCGATCCCCGAGGATCAGTGTCAAGCCGCCGTCCAGCCGCTGGCAACGGTAAACCTCCAACAGATTTTCACGGTGGTCTCCAGAGTAAATAGTAAAAACAAAAGTAATCCCTTTTCAAACTATATTATAGCAAGAGCAGGGAAAACTGGATTAAACTCTGGACAGCGCTACAGACAATGGAAAGGACGACACTAGGCAGCTCGCCACATTAAAGTGTCTTTTTATTGTCCCAAAAGAACATAAAATAAGATAAAACAAGACGCGTTTCACGAGGTGTCTCCCTCGCTTCTTCAGCTGCATATATTACACATTGTCCATATTGTTCTTTATATATAAAGTTAAAATGTCACATGATCCACAGTATTAAAAAAAAAAAAAAAAAAAAAGGAGGAAGTTAAATTTCTGAGAATCAAATCACCATCCACACCTCATTTTTATTTTCTACCAAAAGTACACAAAAATGACAAAAATCCTCCAGGGAGACCAATAGTCTCTGGAATAAATTCTGTATTATCGAACCTTTCTAATTTTTGGGATATCTATCTCCAACCGTTTGTGAAAAACCTGAAAAGCTATCTAAGGGACTCTGATAGTATCCTTAGGGAACTAATTAATTTCGAATGGAACGATGACTATATCTTTCTAACTTTGGATGTAGCTTCCTTATATTCAAATTTAAGACATTTAGCTGGGATGAATGCGGTCAAACAATTTCTGGATTCTGATGAAAGTCTGAGTGAAAAATGTAAAAATGTTCTTTTAGATGGTCTAAAACTCATCTTAGAGAACAATTTTTTTGAATACGGCCGAGCACATTTTCATCAAACAAGGGGCGTGGCAATGGGGACGAAAGTTGCCCCGTCGCTAGCGAATCTCTTTATGGGCAAATTTGAGGATGACCATATCCTTAATGAAAAAAACCCTTTTCATAAAAATATAGCATTTTATAAGAGATATATAGACGATTTAGTCTTTATATGGAGAGGAACGTCTGAGGAAGCAGAGAAATTCATCAATTACCTGAATAACAATAGTGAGGGGATTACATTCACTGGAAATATGAATTCACATGAGATTGTTTATCTAGATATCTGTCTTTTTGCTGAAAATGGTCATATAAAATCCAAAAACTCATTTAAACTTTGCGATTCTAACCGCTATCTGCACTTTGACAGTAATCATCACAGGGGTTGGACCAGAAATGTGCCCTACGGTCAGTTTAGGCGCATACGTAGCCAAACCAAATATTTAGAGAAAAAGTTTGTGCAAAAAGAATTTCCAGAAAAATTAGTAAAAAATGCTAAAAAGAGAGCTTCCATAAAGAATCAGAGACAATATTTATTTCCAGAACCAATAAGAACAGATACTGATAGAATAGAAGTTGTAAACCAAAACAAGATTTCACAAGAAACGAAAAATAAATTTAGTTTCATTACAACTTATAACTCTCAACACAGGGAAATTCAAAAAGTACTACAAAAACATTGGGGAATTCTAAAACTTGATGCCACCCTGAACCCAATACTACCCGATAAACCCCCACTGATCTTCAGACGGGCTAAAATGATAAAAAAAAACTATTTAGCTCCCTCAAAAATAAAACATATAAAAAAGTTGGATAACCCTAATGGGGATGCCACTCCAATGATGGTAGAAAATAAAATGGAGTGGGAAAATTCTAAATGTGGCTCAAAGTCGTGTAAATGCTGTGAAACAATGGTGGAGGCAAAACATTTTTTCTCATTTAAGACTAAAGAAAAATTTACTGTAAAAGGACGTATGACCTGTGGTAGCTCGTATGTAGTATATCTGATAACTTGTTTTTGCGGCATCCAATACATAGGGAGAACTATAATGAAGCTATCTAAGCGGGTGAACAACCACAGATATAATGTGAACCATGCGGTTGCCACCCACAGTCTTCCTAGACACTTTGAATCAGTACATAAGGGCATGAAACCAAGATTTTCGGTACAACCCATTGAGCACATTCCAGAGTATGTACACGATAGGGATAAAAAATTATCTGAAAAAGAAACATTTTGGATATATAAATTAAACACCTTGAACCCTCACGGCCTTAACGAGATGACAGATTTCATAACTTAAGAAATTTCTGTCTGGTCACCTCTTTTACTGAATCTTTCTTCCTCAATTTCCCTTATTTTAACTATTTCTCTATATGCTATAGGTTCTATGTTGTTAAAATGTGTCAGTAGCTATACTTTAGCACCCTCTACAGGTCGTTTCAGGGCAGTTAACAGGTTCTTAACATTGTATCAAAATTGTTGCATTTGCTGTTTACTTAACCTATATTTATTAACAGATCCACAGCGCCCCCCTGGTGGATTTTAACAATCTTGTTTAAAATAATTTTACTATCATGTACACATTTTATATCTCATTCATATTGTTCATTGAGTGTGTATGTTTTATTTTTAACTCATTTTTATAGTTTATTGATATATTTAAGATCACATAGCTGTTATCACTTTTTTTTTCTTCTTTTTCTTTTTTTTTTATACTGTGGATCATGTGAAATTTTAACTTTATATATAAATAAAAATATGGACATTGTGTAACATATGCAACTGAAGAAGCGAGGGAGACACCTTGTGAAACGCATCTTATTTTATCTTATTTTATGTTCTTTTGGGACAATAAAAAGGCACTTTAATGTGGCGAGCTGCCTAGTGTCTTGTCCTTTCCATTGTCTGTAGCGCTGTCCAGAGTTTAATCCAGTTTTCCCTACTCTTGCTACAATATAGTTTGAAAAGGATTTACTTTTGTTTTTACTTATTGTGCATCTTGAAGCAGCCACACCGCAAGTTTTCAGAGAGTCCTTTATTTCAGCTGATGTTAGTTGTGGGTTTTTTCTTTGCATCCTGAATAATTTTCCTGGCAGTTGTGGATGACATTTTTTTTGGTCTACCTGACCGTGGTTTGGTTCTTACAGAGCCCTGATTTTCCATTTGTTAATCACAGTTTGAACACTGCTGACTGACATTATCAATTCCTTGGATATCTTTTTGCATCCCTTTCCTGTTTTACACAGTTCAACTACCTTTTCCCGTAGATCCATTGATAATTCTTTTGCTTTCCCCATGACACAATCCAGAAACGCCAGTGGCTGGATGAAAAATGAGTCTGTCCGGATCTCAGAAACTCACTCATCTTTTATGCACTCACACTGATTACAAGCAAACAGGTCACAGGTAAGGATGTTACCTTTAGTAGCCATTCAAACCCATTTGTGTCAACTTCTGTGCATGTTATCAGACCAAAATCACCAGGGTATGTAAACTTTTGATCAGAATCATTTGGATGGGGCTGTCAGTGGGAAGCAGAGTCAAATAGTCCGGGTCGGTAACGGTCAGGAACGTAAAAGCTAAGAATCGGAAACTAGAAGAATAACGAGAGACTAGCCAAGGGTCAAAAAATGGACAGTAACGCGGTACTGAATCAGAGGACGAGAACGTTGTCAAGAAGCAAGCCGAAGTCAGGTAAGCCAGAGTATACAAACGCACTAGGAAACAAGGGGAAATGCAAGGGGTAACCTTTCACAGGCAAAGGCTGCTAACACTGAGCCCCTCTATTGACCTGTGCGACACACTCTCTGACCTGATTAGAAGCCGAGCTGTAAATCCTATGCTCCTCAGCCAGGCTTCTCCCTGGGTGTGTCGACCGGCTAGAGGGATTAACCCCTGCAGTGCCTTGCTCCTCCACGGCAGAAACATGTGCCGTGACACACATATTTAGTTATATACATAAGGAATTATTCCCTGCAATGACAGGGCATAGTGGGGAGGGAAAAGGTCTTTATGTATCTTTAGGACTACATATCGCAGGGGCACCACTGGGGTTTTTCAAAAAGGTATTCTCTTTGAGATTTACAGCTCCTAATGCCAGTCCTTACCCTAACAAAGTATTGAGCTTTTCCTGTATAGTTTTTGAGGGGTTAGTTTTAAGTTTGTGATATGTTTTAGACTAATCAAGTATGCAGTATTTGTTTTTCATACAACCTTGCATCCAATATCACTATGGCCCCATTCTTGTCTGCTTTCTTGATTATTAACCCCCTATTTTTTTTTACTTCTCTACGGGCCTCATATTGTCTCTTTGTCATGTTGTTGTAGTTATTGGTATAATTTTTTCTTTTACCAATATTATTTTTTAAGCCCATTAAGTCACGTTCCATTGCACTCTGGAAAGCATCCAGGGCAGGAAGTCTACACTTATGGGGATAAAAAGTTGGGTTAGATGTATTATATGATATTTGAATTTAGTCTATATTTTGAAAATCCATATCATTATCTTGCTGTAACTCCCTCAATATATTTAATGACATTTGCTCATCAAACATTAAATCATCATATTCATTATTTACAGTCTGCAATACTGGTTGCTCACTATTTGATGTTTTTTCTTCTTTATCTCGTTGCATACAAAAAAAAATGTCTTTTGATTGTCAAAGCCTGGCAAAACGTCTGGAGTAAATCAAAGTCTTGAGCTGGTACATAGTTGAGTTCTTTCTGTAAAGTTTCAATTTGTAGTCTAATATCACAATCATTTTCACATTGATGGTTGTGATTATTTATTTATTCCATGTGGTGTTCTGTACTTTGTTACTTATGTTTTCTTCACAATTTTTTGTCTCAATCTGTCATGTATGACTCTGGGGTTCTAGGGCTCTCCAAGCTGAATATATCTGAATCGGTAACTCGATTGTCCTTTCTGTCTTAAAATAGATCTTGCAAATTCAAAAACAGTGACACATTATGGACTAAGGAAACCGTCAAATGGGACATAGGAAATTTGGAAAAAGCATTACTGCTAACTAGGATACATGAAAAAAATTGAGGTTCTCAGTTCACACTTTTGGCCAAAAATGCTTAAGCCCACCTCCCAATCATCAAGGGGACCTCAAGTGCAGGTGGGTCTTACGCTATTGTTACCTCTATTGGGTCCTGTTCAGACCTGCATACTTTAGGGAGCGAAGATACCTGATTCAAAGAACACTGCACTGATTTAAAACCTGGGGAAGTGGGTGGGGTGCAAACACAAAAATGGAGACTACCACTCTTCCCTACATATAATCAAAAACAACAATTGGTTTTGCACATGGAAAAAACTTTGTTTGAAAAAACAAATGCACACTGGTGTGGCAGCAATTCATATAGACATTTCAAATTAAAAAAACAGTGGCACATTATGGACTAAGGAAACCGTCAAATGGGACATAGGAAATTTGGAAAAAAGCATTACTGCTAACTAGGATACATGAAAAAAATTGAGGTTCTCAGTTCACACTTTTGGCCAAAAATGCTTAAGCCCACCTACCAATCATCAAGGGGACCTCAAGTGAAGGTGGGTCCTACGCTATTGTTACCTCTATTGGGTCCTGTTCAGACCTGCATACTTTAGGGAGCGAAGATACCTGCTTCAAAAAACACTGCACTGATTTAAAACCTGGGGAAGTGGGTGGGGTGCAAACACCAAAATGGAGACTACCACTCCTCCCTACATATAATCAAAAACAACAATTTTTGTTTTTGATTAAAATAGATCTTGGATATCTTGTCTGGGACTCTTTTCGCCAAGTATCCCCTTAAGCCAAACGGCTGAAAAGTAGTTAAAGGGGTTGTCTCGCTACAATGATTGGGTTTTAATTTAAAGATCTTTAAAAAACAAGCAGCTTTGCAATATATGTTCATTACAAATGTCCTACTGATTTTGAGCTAGCCCTGTTAGTATTACTACATCAGCTTCTCAGATCTCTATAGTAGCCGACCTGTTGATCCTTATCTTACTGGCTGTCAGGTCTGAATGACTCATCACCTTTGAAGACAGGTCAGAGCAGAGAGCCCCTCCCACACAGAATGCTTCTGTAGTGGAGGGGGGAGGGGGAGGAGGACTCTGGCGTCTGTGTCCATGCTGCTTGGATTAACCCTGTGTGTGCCTGCTTCCTCCTGCTCTCTACACAGATAGATGTGACAGCAGTGACCCTGTCTGTTACTATAATCATGATATGTCTTTGGAACTGTGACTATACTAATATTATACAGATCAGGGGGCATGTGAATACTTTATGTTCTCCTGTATTAGTGACACATCCTGAGTATAGTAACACTGCCCTTGTTGTTGCTGGAGATGTGGAGACTTGTAAGCTAAGCAGGGGATATAGGAACACATGCATCCCCTCTGCTCTATTAGCACACAGCTTCATATTCCTCTCTACACTCCTAGATCAGCCCTCTCCTGCAACAGACCTAGGCAGGCACACACAGGGTGAACTCTGAGAGCAAACACCCACCCCCCCCCTGTATAGAAGTTACGTAGCTGCCTGTGTGCTGATGGGAGGGGGGAGAGGGAGCAGAACAGACAGACCAAGAAACACGCCCCTCAGTTCAACTTACCAGGGACACTGACAGGCTGAAAGCTCGTAATGAGACAACTCCTTTAATGACCAGAAATTTTTTTTAGTTTTTGCCTTCTTGCGTTTCAACAGTTGTAACTTTATTTGTTTCAATGACGCATTTGGATGAGGCCTCGTTTTATTCAAGACGAGTTGTACTTTATGTGGGAATAGTTTAAGTTCACTTATAAATAATTGCAGAATTTTTTTATTTTTAAATTTTTTTTGTTTTTTTATTTTTTTTTTACACCATTCCCATTTCACACTTGACTTGGTAGATTAATTCTACAGGTTATTACAGTCATGTGGATACCTAATATATGTGTAATATATGCACAATTTTTTATTAAATATTTATTTTTATTTTTTTATTCATTTTTTTGACACTTTTTTCTGTTTTTTTTTACTTTTTAAATCCCCTGAAGGTTGAACTGTTTTACATTTTTTTTTGTTACACTTAGTAATGTATTAGTATATTCATATATGCTAATACATTATAATCTGTGTCAGTCTGACACAGGCAGTGATCAGGACAGCACACAGTCTGCCCTGGTCACTGGCCTAATACACAGACAGCTCTGAGGCCACTCTAGGCAGCTGTCGGATCAGCGGGCATTCCGATCACCCGACAGAGCAGGGAAACCCTTTGATTGCGCTGTGGTGACGATCCGCCACAATCAAAGGGTTAAAGCACCAGGGAGCGGAGGTTTCTCCCGCTCCCCGGTACTCGCAGGAGCTGTGCTGGGATCAGGACTGTGTAGTACAGCCCCGATCTCAGAGCAAACTCTGATGTCTGCAGCGACGCCAAAAGACATTGCTGCAGACGAATGACCTGCACCAGCCGACGTCTAAAGTCGGCGGGCGGTCGTTAAGGAGGTATATACCGTGTTGTTTTTATAGTCCTCAAGATCACGTTGATACTTTCTTTTTGGTCTCCATAATGGTATTTTCCAATTTATTGCTGTTTTTTCTTTGTTACATAGGTTTCAGTTGTGTCCAAGAAGCCCTGCACTAATACAGGTCAACTTTTTCTTAGGTTGATGTCCTAGGAAGAACTTTCCCATTGATTTTTAATATATTTTAAACAGTAACTGTTGTATGGTGTACATTGCTGTGAACAAGGCCACTACACAGGCCGAAACGCATCAGCAGACGCTATATTCACGTTTTATCCATTTGTATATGTAAACATTTAATAATAAAAACCCTGGTCAAAGGATTTATGTCTTGATTTGTGATTCAAGCCAGCAAGGATCAGTGCTGTGGAGTACTTGAACTGATCCAAGGATTGTGATTTAACTAAATGCAGCTACACCTGAATGAGTCTTGCTGAATTTTTTTGTATTAAGTTTGTCTATGTGGCTTTTTCTGCAAGCTATCCCCAGTGGTGTAAGCTATTAACATAGAGGACTTTGACCCGAATATCACAATATCTCGAGGGGATTACAATACTAGGAAACAGCAAAATTTGTTTTTAAAGAGTTAACTCCATTCATTGTTGTGCTAATTGATTAAGCGACGGACAGACAGGCTAAACTAGCTCAAGTATATGCGGAGACCCCATCTGGATTGGAACCGGATTTACAAATATTAGTTCAACAATTGGAAACATTTAAAATAAAAGAAACCAAAATATGGTGGGAGCACGATTCCTTTAAAAGGGGTTGTCTCACTACAAGGATTGCTTTCTATGTTAAAGATCTTGCAAAAACAAGTCACTTTGCAATACATGTCCATTAACAGTGTCCTGCCTATTCCTAGATATCCCCTCTTGTATGGGCTGCATCAGCTCCTCAGGTCACTATAGCTACAGACCTGTTCAATTTCTCATGATAGGCTGCCAGCACTGGTTGCTATAGCTACCGACCTGATTTCTACTGAAGCCTATTGGAAGCCAGTAAACACGCCCCTTAATTCAAAATGAAACCAGGAACAGGACTGAGGTAAGATGAATCAATGTAGTGAGACAACCCCTTTAAGACATGTTATGAGAAAAAAAATAATACCTAGGGGTCTAAGAATGAGAAAAATACCTACATTTATTTATATAGAGGATTTCCTAAATAAATGCAATAACACATTAACACAATGTTCTCTGTCATTGATTAATTTAATAATTATATTTGAATCCACTAAACGTGATGAACTCAATAAAGAAATGGAACACAAATATAAAAGTGGATAGTTTTAATCAGGATTTATATATGCAGCGCATGCAAACAAAAACATCAATAAATTGGAAAATACCATTATGGAGACCAAAAAGGAAAAGTATCAACGTGATCTTGAGGACTTTAAAAATAACAAGGTATATACATGGTGAAAAGAGTCCCAGACAAGTTATCCAAGATCTATTTTAAGACAGAAAGGGCAACTTAAAACATGTAAAATTGCATTTTTTTTTTAGCTATGGATACCACAGACTCTCGAGATACTGATTCAGATATATCCAGCATGGAAAGACCCAGAACCCAGAGTCATACACAACAAAATGAGAGCAAAAAATTATGAATGTGCTGGAAGCGTGGTGATATTTAAAGTTTGGGAAATCTTTTTGCATGCAAATCCTGCTTTAAACTTTTCCACTTCTCCAGTATCACGGACCTGCCTGGTGTGTTCCTTGGTCTTCATGATGCTCTCTGCACTTTAAACAGAACCCGGAGACTATCACAGAGCAGGTGCATTTATACGGATACTTGATTATACACATTATATTTATCAACATCAGTCATTTAGGACAACATTGGATCATTCAGAGATCCTCACTGAACTTCTGGAGTTTGCTGCTCTGAAAGTAAAGGGGCCGAATAATATTGCACGCCCCACTTTTCAGGTTTTTATTTTTTTTACAAAAGTTTAAAATATTCAATACATTTTGTTCCACTTCACAACTGGGTCCCACTTGTTGTTGATTCTTCACAAAAAAATTAAAATTTTATATCTTTATGATTGAAGCCTGAAATGTAGCAAAAGGTTGAAAAGTTCAAGGGGGACGAATACTTTCGCAAGGCGCTGTAGATGTGAGATGATGTGTGTGTCTGTTCTGTTGTCTGGCTGTCTCTGGGCAGTAGGCTCGGGTGGGCCGAGGCTGCAGCTGCCTCTTCCTGCGCTGGTGCCTGGTCTAGGCGCAGTTGGGTGACACCGGGATACTATTGGTGTCCCTGGAGGAGACGTTTTTGGTTACGTGGGTACCATGCTAGCGGAAAGATATCCCGGAGGTCATTCATCTCCCAGGAGCAGGTAAGGGGAACACACTATTTGCTTACATTATATTTTAGTCAAATGAGGGTCGGGGGGGCACATAATTTGTGTTTTTAATGCTTTTCTTTGCTGTCCGGTTTGCCTCCTGCAGAATTTTCTTCCAACTTTTTACAGTCACAGAAACTTCTGCAGGATGTATGGCTTACTCCACTGAAAGGCCAGCAGAAGGGTGTGATAGTAGCCTGCTAGAGTAACAATATACTGCAGTGCATAAGAGCTATAGTATATTGTTCCAGCAATCATATCTATAAGTACCCAAAAGAGATTGAGAGAGAAAAAAATATATCACACGGTAATCTAGAAAAAAAATGAAACACCCCCCCCCCACCTCCCCACAAAAATTGTGCTATTGAGTTTTTACCTGTTCACTCTACGATTTTTTTTTTTTTTTGTGGGACAGCAAGGGAGCCTGGACAATTCCTTATGGCAGCCCTGATTATAAGATTACTCTGGAAATAAAATTTTTACACTATGTACCACTGTTCACTGCTTTACTAATGAAATTAAAAAGGATCAGCAGTGCTGCCACCCACTGGATCTGCAGGGTGCTGCATGTTCATGTATGTACAGCTCAGAAGCCTGATCTTGATACAGAGGAACACACAACAAGTACACAATTCTTCCAGGCATAATGTCTGTATACTATAGTTAATGTCTTTTAATTCAACAGTCCAAAAAAAACTATTCTGAAATTAAATTTTCCTAACTAGAGTACCTATAGTAATTTAATGGGTGTTCATTAGAAAGAAAATCTGTCACCACATTTAGTAAAGTAGTAACGGACTACTCTATGTCTATGTGAATCGTTCTGTTTTGTAAAACTTACAGTGCGCTTAATTAAGAATTGGTGCAGCATTTACTCAAGCTGCCAACCCTCCTGCTGCTGATTGCCAAGATTTTCCCCCTCCCACTCATCCTCTACATAAGATCTATCTTACATGGTTAACGGCTCCATGCTTTACCCAGTCTCACAAGTCCGCCGAACTATAGTGGGTGCAAGCCAATAACAGGCCAGGTCAAGGTCACAGGAGGTGTACTGATCAGCAACCATCAAGGACTAGCACTGACTAATAGACCCAAGTGTTACAAAAAACCCTCAGAGGAGTGTTGACAGTGTCAGACTGGGGTGCGTAGGGCCCAACAGAGAAGTTGATTCTTTCTAGGGGCCCGCTCCAAAGCTACTATACTGTGCCTCCCTGCCTCTGCCACCTGTGCAGTACCCCCACCCAATCTCACTTCAACTTACTTTCTGAGTCTCCCTCACCTAATTGCAGCAGGACACCAGGTGGTAAACATAAAAGGTCTAAAGATATATGTCTCTCTCCCCAAATGATAAATTTTATGTAAATAAAAATATAGAAACGGCTACAACACAAAGTTATAAGTATAAAACTGCTAAATAATGGCAATCCTAAGGCCAATATTACCAATAATTCCACTAAGACCAAATACCGTCACGTCATGACCACATATCACCACCGCATAGTGGCTGAATAATACTGCCACATATAATCACTACATAGTGACTGAATACTACACCATATCATTACTGAATATAAACCATTATGCTACCACCAATATTACTCACCACACAGTGTCTATATAGTGGCAGTTAACCAGTTGTACATAGGCGCAAACATTTAAATGATTGCAGTAAAGTAACTCACAGGAAACGTCTTCTCTGATGAGTCATACCCTTCTCTGATAAGTTGTTCTCTTGTCATTGATAAAAATTTTAAACAAGAGAGGGAACTTTGGGTTTACTTTCTCACCAGAATCCTTGCTCTTCCATAACATGACACTATATAAAAAGACACATTTGCATGTTTTTCTCACTATCTTACATTAATTCAGAATAAACCTTCCCCGTTTTAGGTCAATTAGGAACCAAAATTATTTATATTTGCCAAATGCCAGAATGAGAGAGAGAATCTTTAAGGCATTTTTATTACTTTCTGCAAAGTCAATTTTCATACATGTCTTTAGTATTTGGTAGCAGTGTCTTAAACTGTATGACTTGGGTCAAACGTTTTTGATATCCTTCCACAAGCTTCTCACAATAGTTGGCAGGAATTTTGCCCCGTTCCTCCTGACAGAACTGGTGTAACTGAGCCACGCTTGTAGGTCACCTTGCTCACACCTGCCTTTTCAGTTTTGTCCATAAATTTCAATAGGATTGAGATCAGGGCTTTGTGATGGCCGCTCCAAAACATTGACTTGGTTATCCTTAAGCCACTTTGTAACCAGTTTGGCAATATGCTTCAGGTCATTGTCCAACTGAAAGAAGCATTTTCACCCAAGCTTCAACTTCCTGGCTGATGTCTAGAGATGTTGCTTCAGTATTACCACATAATCTTCTGTCCTCATGATGCCATCTATTTTGTGAAGTGCACCAGTCCCATCTGCAGCAAAACAACCCCACAACATGATGCTGCTACCCCCATGTTTATAACATTGTAACGAAATGCTGCTGACAAACTTTAGTCGTTTCACTTTCTAGTAATAACAACTTCTTTAATGAGTGCACAATTAATATATTTCATGTGACATGATAGACGCTTTTTAGAAAACATTTAGCGAAAGTATTAGAAGAAAACGACCTGTAATCCACAGTCTGTTAAGATCACCAGCTCTCCGGCATAGACGCCGATCTCTCACATGTGTTCGTGTGGGCTGGGTTCCACTCTGCTGCTCGGCCTACAGCTGACTGTTACGTCTTATGCCCGTGACGCAATGTTTCGGGGGAAGGCACGCCCCCTTTCTCAAGCGTACGGCAGGTCCAAGGTAAGCACTTTTATACTAATGGCTAGTAACATCAAACAATAACACAATAATAAAAGACAAGAAGATTATATCAAAATACATTCTAAAAACCTAACCAGCATTCAACCAAACTATTTACCAGAACCTTCAATTGTGGATATGAGATAACGGACATATGTTACAGTTCCGGACGCGGAAGTGGATCTACTGGACCACCGCAAGTGATGGTGTAAGCCACGCCAGGGAACGGAATCTAAGAAAGGCCCCGGGTATTCACCAAGAGCCCCGCAAAGCGGGAGGGACTTGCTGCGGCGGGAGTCTACCAGGTCTTTTACCCCTGACTAACTTGCTTGCGGGGGCAGCCGAAGTATAGCGGGGTGCAAAATCGTCAGGCAGGCTCGTAGTTGGGGTCAGGCAGGAGGTCCGGCGGGCCGCTATGGTTTGTGGTCGAGAACAGGCAGGCGTCAGGCAGGCGGCAGAGATTACGTGGTCAGTAGACGGAAGCAAGGGTACGGTACACGGGAGATCAGGACGAGACAATAGGAACGCTTTCACAATAGGGAAGGGACTAAAGATCCGGCAGGGGGCGGGCGGAAGCGCCCAGGTGAAATAGAGGCAGTGCCCGCAATTACCCAATTACCACGCACTGCCCCTTTAAATCTCACAAGCCGGGCCCCGCGCGCCTTAGATCACAGGACGCGCGCGCCGGACAGCAGGAGATTGCGAGGAGACAGGACGCGGCCGGGGAAGTGGGGACACGCCGGGGGGCGAGTGCGCCCGCCCCCCACACCCGGGCGGGAGCGGCACCCGTCCCGGGGACCGGGGCAGAGCTGCGGCGGCGCCCGCAGGAGGGATCGCGGGCGCCGGACGCAACAACATATCTACTAAATTTAGAATATAACGAATTTTTTAAGAAGGAACTATAAAGAATAAACTTGAACTTCCTACATCTTCCTTTCTCAGTTCCACAACTGATAGATTTGAGCAAGAGAAAACGATCAGCATAAGAAAAAATTATTTTCATAGGAAAACACTCCAACGGCAATCCTCATTGAGACCTCTCGTGGATAATGTATCTAGCCTACGTATCCAAAAAACCTCTCGCTGTAATAAAGGCACCACTATTTGTTCTTGGTCATTACCTACTATTTCCTCCAATATACACCATCTTAGATCAGATACTTGATGTCTACTCTCATAAAAGTGTCTGGCAACTGTGGATTCCATAAATGTAGATATTTTCTCACTGCTGCCCATATTCTCCTTTTTGATGGTATATTGATCAATTTTGGATCCATATAGACGGATCTGAGATTTATGTTCATTAAGTCTTACCCTCATCATTCTTGTTGTTTGACCAACATAGCATTTGCCACAAGGGCATTTCAAACAATAGATGACATCTTTTGTAGTACAGGAGAAAAAGCCACATACAGGTATTTAAAACCCAAGTGTAGGGGGGGCATGTCCGGATCCCGACCAAGATGGCTGCCTAGTTCAGGAGCTCCTTCGGCTCTACAGCTATATGTGAGGCTAAATCTGCCTAAAGCCTGGTGAGGACTTTCTAAAGTGCTTGGAGGTGACTCCTAATACTGCTTGGACGGCGTGGCAGCTGGTTTGGACCTACTGGGCCTGCTTTTCGCCTGGCAATCTGCTCCGGAGGATCCGCCGGGCCCTGCCGCGTGGTCCCGCGGGCGCCATCTTACCACATTCCCAGTGCGCTCTGCCCTTGCACGGACCCGTCGGAGCAAGGGCAGTGGGACCAGGGCCGGGATAAGGCATTTTGGTGCCCTAGGCGAGTACAGCCAATGCCCCCCCCCCTCGCTCCCCAAAAAATTGCACCCTCCCACACTAATTCCTCTCGCCCCGCACCAGGTCCTGTCACTAACTTTCTTCATATTCCACATAGATCCTGTCCATCTCCTCAGCAGTCACTGTATAATGAAAATCGGCTATGACAAATTTGCTTTTTCAAAATCACTCCCCTCCGTATGACAGTGTAATACCCCTAAATAACAGTCACTAAATAATACACCTATACATGGAGCAAATCTACCAGACGAAGGATTGTTACTAAAAAACACTCCTACAAAACTAAGACCCTAAACTATTACTACTCAATGATCAAATAATCCGGCCAGACCCTGACCAACCCCAACCCCCACATGGGACCATCAGCTGTCCACAGGCCCTGATTACATATACCACCGCCATACAGTGACCATATAGTGGTAGATACTAGTTGTATGTAGATGCTCTGCAAACATATAAGTGAGTACACGGCGGTTATATTTAGTGACTCACAGGAGACGTCCTTTCTGATCAGCGTCGTTCATTTTCCCCCTTTTCTTCTCCACCGTTCTCACCTTCATGCGGATTTTTCCCGGCCCATTCTCGTCCCTGCAGCTTTGGACACAAAGATCTTAAAATCCTCCCTTTTCCAGTAACTCCTTAATTCTAGGTATATACGTCCCCTCAGTTAGACAGGTATATACGTCCCCTCAGATAGGAAGCTATATAGGTCCCTATCAGTTAGGCAGGTATGCAGATATGTCCTCTCAGTCAGGCATGTGTGTATATATATATATATAAAATATATATATAAATTTCTCATCAGTCAGGGAGTATTATGTCCCCTTAACAGGCAGGTATATAAATATAAAGGGTCACTCAGCAGGTATACAGGGGCACACAGGCAGGTATATAGAGATAGGGCTCAGGCAGGTGTTATATAGGGGCTCAGGGAAGTGTATATAAGGGCACCCCAGGGAGGCATATAGAGATAGCGGCTCTGGCAGGTGTATTATAAGGGGCTCAGGCAGGCATATAGATATAGGGGCTCAGGCAGGCATATAGATATAGGGGCTCAGGCAGGTGTATATAGGGGCTATAGGCAGGCATATAGATATAGGGGGCCCCAGCAGGAATATAGATATAGGGGCTCAGGCAGGGTATAAGGGGCTCAGGTAGGCATCAGGGTATATAGAGCTCGGCAGGCAGGGGTATATGGGGCTCAGGCAGCAGGCAGGGGTATATAGGGGCTCAGGCAGCAGGGGTATATAGGGGCTCAGGCAGGTAGGGTATATAGGGGCTCAGGCAGGGGTATATAGGGGCTCAGGCAGGGGTATATAGGGGCTCAGGCAGGCAGGGGTATATAGGGGCTCAGGCAGACAGGAGTATATAAGGGCACTCAGCAGGTATATAGGGGCTCAGGCAGGCAGGCAGGGGTATATAGGGGCTCATGCAGGCATATAGATATAGCGGCAAATCTCCCGGTAAAAATAACAACACTAATACTTTATCTTACCTGCTTCCCCCGCGCGCATCCCTTTTTTACCAGCCGCGCTCTCCTCCGGCAGCTCCTCAGGCGCACAGCCTGTGACGCGCTGTGCGCCCAAGGACAGGCAGCGTCGCAATGACATCACTTCATCGCGACGCTGCCAGCAAAGCTGCACGGGGCCGCGGCGGGTCCTCGGCGCTATGAGGACCCAGCGGCCCCACTGTGTCGGCCCTGCGGCTTACCGGAGGATCCAGCGATCCTCCGGTGAGCGGGTCCGACACTGTCTGCGGAGCAGGGAGCGCTCGCTCTCTGCTCCGCAGAAGCCCGCAGGGTACGTACAGGGACCGCCGGCGCTTCAGGCCCATGGCAGCGGCCTGGAGCCCGGGAGGTTCGGGGCCCCTGCCTGCGCCCCTTAGGGACAGGCAGAGGAAGGCGCCCTACCCGTCGTTCCGGCCCTGGGTGGGACACTCGCTTACATCGTACTCACCCGGAGTCTGAAGGCGTACGCTCCGCTCGGTGAAGGCAGGACCTTACGAGGCGGCAGAGGTTAGTGATAGGCCTCGGTAACGGGCAACCCCGGGCTCATTGCACGGTCTCCTCCCGCCTGGTTACACAGCCGAAGTGCTGATCTACGACCCGCTGATCGTCGGCGCAGCTCCACGATTGCCAGCCAGACGGACTTCTCTCCCACACCGAGGACCCCCTGCACAGTTCTCGTGTTTCCCTACTGGCTCCCCTTAGTAGCGCTCCCCTAACTGCTAAACGGTCGGCCGCTCCTCTGCTCCACCAACACTCCGCAGCTCCAGCACCGCTCCCAAACTTGTTGGACATAAGCCCAGTCTTCGACCCGGCCTTCACTCCCTCCTGCCCCCGGGCCGTGTAACTACGGGGGTTCCTTACGACCCTATATTCTTTGGCGCTGATCCCCGAAATTTGAGCGCAAATTTCCGGTCACCACAAGGTCGGGCAGCATATTGTTGCTAAATAGTCTCAAAGGGGGGCATTACTGACGGAACTTTTATAGTTTCTCCTGACTGTGTGGATTCATCTACTGGAAATCTGCAATACCTTTAGACAGTGGGCCTGTCTCCTTGTCATTACTTGATACAGCCTACAGTGCTGCATAATATCTTGATATACCTGGCCTAACTTGGCTGGAGGGCTGAACTCCTCACGCCCTAAGGTCCCCTCCTTGGTTATGACGGTCTCCTTTCCCCCTTTTTTACTCCACAAGCCCCCTTTCAACTTTCTGCTGCCTTTTAAAAGCCGCCCAAACCGCTAAAAGGTCTGGCCCCAGAGAAATATCACTGACTGTCTATGGAAAAAAAACCGTCCCCGGGCTGAACCTACCTGTGAGGACTGCACCTCTAACTCTTGGGGGCGCTGGTCCCCATCCCAAGAATCTCTTGAGGGGCTGAAGGGTTTGATCTGTCCCTACTTCTGTTGATCCAACCTAAAGAGCACAAACAGCAAATTCCAAACCCCAAAAACATTTCAAAAAAAATTTTCCCCCCAAACCCTTGGTTTGAAAGAGACATTTAGAATAGCGGATATCAAGAGGGAAAAACAAGAAAGGTACTTTCCTTTTAGACCTGAAATCCTTTTTTTTTACCTTTACAAGTTATTTTTTTATATTTTTCAAATAACTCACTTTTTCAAAAACCCCCCTTAAAGATCACAGAGCCTCTTACCCCAACCCCCCCCCAAAGGCTTGTCGTTCACACACATCCCCAAGGGCTTATATCAAGCTTATATTCCATGTTTAAATTTCTCCTATCCTGGGTCCTGCCCCCAGCACAGAATAGACTCAGGGAGTCCTATCTGGTGACTCTCTCTTATCAAAGCCGTTTTTATGGAAATTGCGCTAAAACTTTAGTCTGCTCCACTACAAAGGGAAAACCAGTATAAAATTCTTTATTTTTGGTATATACTCCCCCCTCCTTTGCTTTCAAACCTAATGTTCCCCGATCTGTGCTGGGGGGTTTTCAAGGACGGAGCACATTGTTCCCATCTTTTTTTATTGTGTTTTTGGGGGTTTTCCTTTTTGGGGTTTAGGTGAAAACTTAGTTAATGATATATGGGTGAAACTTCTATGCATCCGAGGGGTTTTTGTAAAAAACCCTTTTTGCTCACCGTCTGGGGTTTACCCACTAAAAAGTTGTTGTTACATATACTCACGCAGCCAATTTTTTCAGTAGCCGGTCACTGGAAAAGGACGGGGCCGCCTACTAGAACGAGGGGCTAGACGACTAAGGAGTAAAGGGGAATGAGTTCTCACAGCTTTGCTCAATAACACAGAGACCCTTTTATAGGCCCGGGCTTTGGGGACTATTTTCTTTTAAAAAAATGAGGCCCAAACACATTAACTACCCTGCTGCTATAATTTTCTTTGGAAAATTTTACACTTTCCCTTTACCCTCTTGTTTTTTGTCTGTGCCTGTTTCTCTTGTTCAATATTCCAATATATTTTTAGGCCCACTGTATTTTATTACTTCTTGCCACTGTATTTTTTGGGTGGGCTACGACATTTTTGATGTGTTTCTTTTGAGATCCCAGTGTTCAACTTTAGGGCAAAACATTGTGTTATATATTTTTTGCTTATTTTATTTTAAAAAATTTAAAAAAAAACAGGTTTATTAAAAAAAAAAAACAAGGGGTAATTATCCCCATTGCAGTTTTTGGCAATATAGGCAGGGAAAATTTCCCTTTTCTGTTGTCTAGAAAAGGGTTTTTCGTGACTTTTTCCTTTTTTGTATATCAGAATGTACAATGTAATTACCTATAGTCTTTCCCTTTTGGTAAATAAACTTTGGTTTGCACGAAAAAAAGGTTTTTTTCCATTTTTTTGGGGGGAAAACCCGTTTAAAATATGGGAAGTGTTTTTCAAAGTAGTTGTTTTGAAATTAGTTTTTTGGGAAAACAATAAAAAAAAAAAAGACCATTTTAAAAAACCCAATCTCTGATCATCTTTTTTTGTTCTTTTTATTGGACTTCTTGTTCCTTAAAATTCTATCTCCTGGCCCCAATTTTTAAAATTAAATTGCTCTCTTTTTTACCCCTTTCAACAAATGTATTACTAAGTTAATTTTTAAATTCTCATTTTAGTTGAAAACTTTGAACAATTTCGTCGAGGCCCCATTTTAAAATGACCCCTTAGGGATAGATCCCAACACACTCGGGGCATGTTGGCTCTGATTATGTAGTAAGTTGTTACGATCAATTTCTTTATGATACAGCGTGGTATTAAGTTGACCATCTTTAATAGATACTAATACATCCAGATAACTAACGCTATGCCCTTTTTTTTAATTAGGAAAAATTAAAAATCAAAAATGGATTGAATTAAAAAATTTCCAAAACTAAATCCCAAAACTCCTTCTCTGTGCCAGTCCATAGAATGAAAAAAGGTCGTGGGGACAAAAACGGAGCCCAAATTTAATAAACCGTTCCTTTCCTGTGGACGACGTGCTCAGCCCTAAAAGGCTTCCATGAAGATGTTAACCCAAAAACTGGGAGCGACGGGTGAGCCCAAGGGGGTTTCCCTTTTCCCACTGCCATTTAATTTTCCCTGCCCGAATCTAAAGAATTTTTTGTAAGAATTATCTCCAATAGTTCAAGTAAAAATCCAATCAGCCTAGTAGAAAGACTTGGATTATTACACAGCTTCTGTCTAACAGCTTGAATACCTTCCTCATGCGGGAACATGAACAACACGAAGTTCTAAGTATAAAACTGCTAAATAATGGTCATACAGTTACCAAATAACATCACTACACAAAACCAGAATCCTAAGGCCAATATTCCAAAAATTTTTCCTCTAAGGGCCAAAATAACCCTTTACGTCATGACCAAAATATCAACCCCCACTATGGGGGGAAAAATACTGCCAAATATAATACTACATATTTACTTAAAAACTACATCCCTATCATTATGAAAAATAAAAACCCTTATGCTACCAACCCCAAATTACTCACCACCCCAGTGTCCCATAAAAGTGGCAGATAACCAGTTGTACATAGGGCAAACATTTAAATGATTACAGTAAATTTAACTCACAGGAAAACCGTCTTTTTCTGAGGGTTTTCAAAACCCTTTTCTCGGAAAAGTTTTTTTTCCCCTTGAAAATTGATAAAAATTTTTTAAAACAAGAGGGGGAACTTTGTTTTTATTTTCCCTCACCAGAATCCTTGTTTTTTCCAAAACTTTGACCCTATATAAAAAAACATTTTTGAAATTTTTTTTTCTCACAAACCTTTACTTTAAATTTCAGAATAAACCTTCCCCCGTTTTAGGTCAATTGGGGAACCCAAAAATTTTTTATATTCCCAAAATTTCCCCGAATGAGAGAGGAATTTTTAAGGCCCATTTTATTACTTTCTGCAAAGTCAAAAATTTTTTCCATACATGTTTTTAGTTTTTGGTAGCAGTTTTTAAACTTTTTAGATTTTGGGTAAAACTTTTTTGATACCCTTCCCACAAGTTTCTCACAATATTTTGGCAGGGAATTTTGCCCCTTTCCCCCAGACAAAATGGTGAAAACTGACCCAGGGGGGTGGGGTTTCCGCCCTTGCTCAACCGGCCTTTTTTTTTTTTGTTCCATAAATTTAAATAGGTTTGAGATAAAGGGTTTTGTAAAGGGCCCACCCCAAAAAACATTGATTGGTTATCCAAAGGGCCCCTTTTTTAAAACCTTTTTGGCAGCATGCTTCCCCAAGGTTCATTTTTCCCCCTGAAAAAAAGAAATTTCCCCCAACCAAATCAAAACCCTTTCCTGGTAAAATGTTAGAGAGGGGTTTGTTTTTAAAAAGGAAAATTTTAAAACCCATAACCCCTTCCCCCTTGAACCCCCTCCTCCAGGGGAATTTGAAATTCTTATTTTTTGGGGGGAAAGGGGACCATTTTAAACCGGGCGCAAAAAACCCCAAAACCTAATCCCCCAAAAGAGGCTACCCCCTTGTTTCACCGGTAAGGATGGTGTTCTTAGGCGTTCAAGCTTCCCCCTTTTTTTTCCCTTTAAAACCGTAACGATGGTCATTTAGGCCAAACAGTTACTTTTTAGTTTGGGGTCAGACCACAGGACAGGGTCCCAAAAAAATGTGGGTTTTTTTGGGTTCCTGGTTTTGCATTTGCCCAAAAAATCTGGCTTTTATATGTTTCTTTTGGAGTAATTTGGGGTTCTTCCTTTGGCCCGAGGGGGCCTTTCACCCATGTTGATGCAAATAAAAAACGGTTTTCACGTGGGTAAATTTCTCAATCTTTTCCCCGCTTTTCCCCCAGCATATTTCCCCAAAGGGCTTTTGCTTTTTGGGTTTTATATGCAAACAAAAGTAGATGGTTTTTTCCGACTTCTGCAGGGAGGAATCCAACTTGGTTCCCAAATAAAACGCACTTTATTAAAGACACCCTTTAAAAAAACATAGTTTAAAAAAAATAAAATGTTATGAGTAAAGCCCAAGGCAATTTTAGGGTTGAAAACCGGGGTGAACCCTGCAGTTGTTTTTAAAATTTTGTTTTTTAAAGTGTCTTTTAATTTAAAAATGCGGGTTTTTTCTTTAACGGGGGGATTCCTCCCTGCAGAAGTGCTGGAAAGCTCATCTACATTTGTTTGCCTCACCTGGAGCAACTACAGCTGGTTGCTCGTTCCGTGGACACTGTGCTTTACAAGGAGGGTGCAGACCACAATATTGTTCGGAGACCTTGTCCGGTAAGTGACTTCTCAACACTATATATTTACTTGGTTTGATATGCACATGTCCCAAAACCCAAAAAGCATTCATCCCCTTTTAGACACAAAACTTGGGCTCCTTCTTTAAGAATGATAGTTGGAAAATTTTCCCATCTTGTCTGTACTTTCTATAAATTTTTTTGTATAAATGAACAAGGCACCTTCAGGGATTGGAAATTTTCACCCAAGGAAAAACCCGGGCTTGTTTCAAGGGTTTACAATTCTCTCTCCCATATTTTGGGGTGATTTCTTTAGACTTTCCCATGATGTTACACACAGCAGCAGTGTGTTTCTGGTGTGCCTTAAAAACATCCACAGCTTTGTCTCTAATTAAGTCAGATGTTTCCAATAAAACAGAAGCTTCCAAATACATGACCTCATCCTATGGGCTGTCCCAAATTATTTAAAGGCATAGTAATCCTAGTGGGTGTAAACTTATGACTTTGCAGAAAGTAATAAAAATGCCTTAAAATCCTCTCTCTCTCATTATTCGCCATTTGGAAAATATAATTTTGGTTCCTAATTGACCTAAAACGGGTAAAGTTTATTCTGATTTCATGTCAGATAGAAAAACATGAATATTTTTATATAGTGTATGTACACTCCTGGTTTCAACTGTACTTAACAATGGAGAGAGTGGAGGTCAAGCTCTCTAAACCTTTCCACAAAATTTTTTTTCACAAAGTGGGATGCATTTATTTGCGGTTTAATGGCCATAAAGTAAATAAAATGCCTGTTAGCTCCATTTAAGCACACCAAATGATACTTGGAGAGAGAGAGATGTGAGAGACATTGGGAGGACTTAAAGTCTGAGACACGGAATATCAGAGTGTAAATCAACTATCATGTTGCATGCTGTACCCGGAGATCTAGGATCTGAGGTGCATGGCCTACAACTTTAGATTTAAACCCCACTTTGCTACATATCACTTCCTAATTCCTTATTTTAGAATCATTTTTGGTGGATGCTTCTCTGTTCCTGGTTTGTTTACTATGTTTTCTTGTTCAATATGTTTTATGGCTAACATCAACTTTTGCAATCTGCCACACATTCTTAAATCCCTTACGTTAAGGGGACGCATAAGGGCCTTATGGTATTTCTAAGCACACATCCTTGCTCTGCGGTAATCTAACTTTCCTAGTAGGACACTTTATATTCCACATAGAGCAGCGGTCCCCAACCTTTTTTCTACCAGGGACCGGTTTGATGCACGACAATTTTTCCACGGCCCAGTGGTGGGAGGGTGAGGGGGTTTATTAGAGGCTGGGTTTTGGAGTGGGTTGGATGTTTAGAATAAAGTGTATACTGTGTCATTTAGGGGTATCATATGGGGTAACCAGTATTTTATAACTGGAGACTGATTGTCAGCTCTGTGGGTCACTATTATATTAATAATGTTGACCACAGAGCTGATAATCAGTCTGCAGTAATATTGTCAGCTCTGTGGGTCAGCATTAAAACATGTATATAATAAAACATTAATCAGCTCTTGTCATTATAGAGATTATATGCCCCTGTAATAATAAATAAATATAGCCCACCCAGTAGTGATAGTGACACATAGCTGCCCCCAAAGTAGTGATTAGTGGAAACATAGCTGCCCCCAGTAGTGATAATGAAACATAGCTGCCCCAAGTATTGATAATAGATACATAGCTGCCCCAGTAGTGGTAATAATACATAGCTGCCCCGTAGTGATAATGAAACATAGCTGCCCCAGTAGTGGTAATAATACATAGCTGCCCCTGTAGTGATAGATAGCTGCACCTGTAGTGGTAATAATACATAGCTGCCCCTGTAGTGATAATGACACATAGCTGCCCCAGTAGTGGTAATAATACATAGCTGCCCCTGTAGTGATAATGACACATAGCTGCCCCTGTAGTGATAATGACGCATAGCTGCCCCAGTAGTGGTAATACTTAGTGATGAGCGATTACATTGACTATCATCATCGGGTCGATAGTCGATATCAGCAATTATCAAGACGATTTCCGATAGTCGATAATAGATTATCGCCGATGACCATTAAAGTCTAGGGATGGAGAAGCTGGAATTAACATCCACAACAGTCAAATGGATACGTGCTACATCTTAGGCAACACAATTAGGTTATAAAAGCCACAGAAAAAAAGTCACAGACCATTCACTATCCCCGTCTTGTACCACAGCCTGACCCTTAAACCTGCATCACCCACAAATTAAAAAGTGCCAGAAGGCCTTCCGGGGATGGGGTGTCGGGTACGGCCGCTTTTTACAGGAGCTCCTCTGAGACCCCCATAATCCAGGGATTATCCCAGGCATCGGGCTTCCTTAAACTCTCTACATAAACCATCAGAGGTGTAGAGAATCCCCCCCACTCAGAAAGCTCTATATCGTTGTTCCCCGGAGGCACAGAGCGGCTGAGAGAGCTGCGCCGCACGACGCCACTTACCAGGTCGGCACGGACTTGGGGCCTGAATCGCACACGGTCCGGGAGGTGAGCCGCACTGACTGGTCCCCGCTGCGCGCCTGAAAACAGAGTCGGGGACCAGAGGCCGGCGGCGAGAGACAGAGAGGAGCGCGGATCCCCTGGGTGCGAGGTGCGCTCCCGCGCTGAAGACACGGGCGCCATCTTGGATCTCGCCACGAGGCGGTGGGCTTTCCGCGGTGCAGTGCGGGGCCGGCGGCTTGGCGCCGAGGATAGTCGGCGGCCGTGAAGACTGCGGGCAAGACTTCTTGGGCCCTGCCGCGACGGAGG
The DNA here is from genome assembly GCA_025379985.1 of Phyllomedusa bahiana. NCBI lineage: Eukaryota > Metazoa > Chordata > Amphibia > Anura > Hylidae > Phyllomedusa > Phyllomedusa bahiana. The sequence continues at coordinate 815 of JAODAL010034866.1, read as the reverse complement.
AGGCGGAGGTAAAGAACCGGAGGGGTGAGCTGACGCTGTCCCTGCAGCTCTGACTGAAGGCAGCAGCTGACTGACCGGGAGCTACAGAAAATCGCCGGACAGGTACCAGGTCGGCCCCTGAACCCCAGACTCACGCCATACGGCTTCGGCTCGTGGGGGGCCACACGGCCTAACGTACTCCCGCCGCGTCACAGTCCTTAAGCGCCCTGCACAAGCCCGTGAAATACTCAACGGGCACATGAACAGCCCCAAAACATCAGGCACCGCTATAGGCCTACTCCCCTCTCAGCACGGAGGCCAAGTGGAGGCAGAGGAGTGCAGTGGGTGGTGGAGATGGCCCCTTTCTCTTGGTGGACCACAAACATTATTAAAGATACTGGCTGACCAGTGCGGAGGAGGTGGATCCGTCATAAGCTTGCATGTCAACTGTTGCTTAAAGACTGTCACATTACATCACAGATAACATAATTCTATTCTGCTGATACAGCGGGATAGTCACAGGGATGATCTGCTGTGGGCCCTTGCTGGACTCTGACTGCACTTAACTCTGTACAGCCTGCCTGCTGGTAGCAAACTTGAGTCACAAGCATTTATCTTAGCATTCATCCCAGTCCTCTGCTGCCACCAAGTGGCCACCCGCAGTAAGTGATTCCAGGAACTGAATATTACAAAAACATTTCAATCCTGCTGCTGGGTCGCTGTGCAAGGGCCTGGATATCACAATTCAGTTGTTTCTTTATTTTGAAATGTAAAAGTTGCAAACAGGGGAGACGTCCCGCAGGGGCTTTAAATTTAAGCAAGTTGTACCCCCCTCC
>JAODAL010034865.1:0-43686 GCA_025379985.1 Phyllomedusa bahiana | reverse complement strand
TCTCACCAGGCCACAAGAGAGACGGTAAATTTCATATCACTCCATCTAATCTACATTTACTATTCATAGAGATTTCACCTGGTTTACTGTAGGTAATTGGATGTTCTGGGAGCTAAATTAATTCTCTGATTTCCCTTAAAACTTGCATTATCACAGCCTCATCATTAAAACCAACAGGTTATCGAAACAAAGTATCTGATTTACTGAACAGAGGGTTTTATCAGATAAGAATTTACATTGTGTATACAGTGCTTAGTAGATATATTATGGACTCACAAGCACATGCGTATATATAAAGGATCTATCTATCTATCTATCTAGCTTATCTCACAAAAGTAAGTACACCCCTCACATTTTTGTAAATATTTTATAATATCTTTTTATGTGATAGAACTGGAGATATGACACTTTGAACCACTGGCAACAAAAGTGACTATACCTTTAAGTGAAAATGGAAAAATTGTGCCCAATTTGTCATTTTCTTCCACAGTGTCATGTGACTTGTTAGTGTTACAAGGACTCAGATGTGAATAGGAACAGGTAGGTTAAATTCGGTGTTATCGCTGTCACACTCTCTCATACTGGTCACTTGAACACGGCAACAAAAATAATAAAAGGACTGGGTGGACTACAATACCCAGAAAGATGAGCAAGATTAGGGTTATTTAGTTTAGAGAAAAGACGGCTTCGAGGGGACATAATAAAGCTAGAGATATTTATCATACAAGGGATATTGTCTCCATATCTCTGTTTGATTAGTCACTTGTTTACTTGTTCCCTGATGAGCCCTCTGTACTGAGTGCAGAAATGCGTTGGAACTTAATTTTTTCATCCTGGGTGTTTTTCTTTTTATTTGCACCCCTGTTTTATTATTAGGGTTGCCTAGGAAAAGTCTATATGGAGCCGCCCCTTTCGGCGCGATCTCCTTGTGGTTAGGTAGGCTGAGCAGAGGGTAATCTTAGAATTATCTCTGTTTGGATTTTCCTCTTTTATGATTTATTAGACTATCTTCAGACTTCTAAAGTGGATGAATTGTGAAAGTCATCATATCTGCAATCAATCTACTAACCGTGAGTCTTAAATTTATTCCTAATAGGCATCTATTATTTTGCCTTATTAACCACCAAAAAAGTGACAATAAAAAGCAACGTGAAGATACCATAAAAACCATAACCCAATAATTAGGATTAGGTTTTTGGTTATTGTTAGCATTAGGCAGTGGGAGGGGTACAAGTAAGTTAACCACTTGAAACTCCTTAAAACCCTAAACTTAATCCTCAGCTAAATTTACAAATGACTCAAAGATAAACTTAACAGATAACACGCCACTATATAATGGCACAGAGAGAACATTATCTCAACTTCTCATTGCTTTCTGATGATCTAAGAACAGATAAGGAAAACCATGATATCATTGTCAAGCGAAACTTCGCTAGAGGGGTCTCCCAAAACCTTTTTAGAACATGGGCATAGCTATAGGTCATGCAGATGTAACAGTCGCTACCAGGCTTTGCAGCCTAAGAATGCCTAAAAACCCTTCTGCAACCTAAGAAGACAAGGGCCGTCTTAACAGCAGTATGGGCTCCTGTGCAGAGCTGTTCACTGGGCCCCCCAACCAACACAACCACTCAGAGTAAAAAATACATACATTATTGATAACATACAGTAAATGTATGACCTACAATAACACCATATAGAGACCACACAGGAGTCAGATACTAGCTCAGGTCAGTGACTATAGCACTGATGAAATACAGAAGAAAAATAACCTCTATCATCAAGGGACTAACAGAAGATGTCTTTTCTGATGAGTCATTCTCTTCTCTGATGAGTCTGTCTTTTTCCCCAATTTTTTTCCATTGTGCCCAGACCCCCATGATGACTTCTTACAGCCACAACTCACTCCTGCAGAGTTTACTACACAAACATTTTAGACTTCTCACTTTTACAGCCCCTCTCTACCAATTCCTACCTCTGCTATAGGCGCCCCCCATTAAGTAAGTACGTAGTAATGTTGCCCACCATTAAGTTGGTAGAAATATAGACCCCTGTAGGTAGGTATATAGGCCCACTGTTGGTCAATAGGTATAACTGCCCCCTGTAGATATAGATACCCCCTGTTGGGAGATAGGTATACAGCCCTCTGTAGATGGGTAGGTGTATATACCCCTGTAGGAAGATAGGTAGGTATATTTGTCCCCTGTAGTTATATATACAGCCCCTTGTAGGTAGATAGATAGGTGTTTATGCTGCTCCTGTCTTGTGAATGATGACCATTCAGTGCTACATCCGGGATGAATGAATTGACCGCTGTCAGTGAACGAGAGCGTCCGAGAGGTAAGTATAAGTCTTAACTTTTATTTGTTATCATGCTCCAATAGACAAACAAGTTTTCTTAATGGCGTAATCCCACAAAGCAAAGTGTACTATATTGGACAGCTTTAAGCTAGCTGTGGGCCAAACATGAAAGAGAAGGGCAACACTTGCTGCTGTACTCCTCATTCACTTCTATGGAAGCTCCCGAATATAGCCGAGTGTGTGCGCTTAACTATAATCGGGAGCTCACTCAGAAGTGAATGGGAGAACACTACTTTAATTTGTTTCTGCTGGACAAACCCTTCACTTATTGGTTTTAGCAAACTGGAGATCAAACGAGAGATGAAAATATACTTTTTTGTTTCTCAATCTTTCCTCTCGGTGCCAGATAAAGAATAAGAGTAGGAAAGTGTTTTCTTAATTGGCTTAATTAGTTTTCCATCATATAAGTCATCATCAGGGGATTGCGGATACATTAATTAATGTTTGAGGGGATAAATTGAGATTTTGGCTTTTGGGAATGCTTGTCAAGTTTCTTAGCTTCTACTGACCAGCCATAAATTCCCAGCTATAGGCTCCTTAGCTAATTCTTTATATTGTTGGCTACATGAGAGGATATTCTCTATATAAATGTCATATGAACAAACCCCTAGATCCCTACCTAAGAACAAACCACAAATAATGACACACATAAATTCCACCAGTCGGCACAGTTTATCTATTCCCTATATAAACACAGGAGAAGATAGGAGCCTATGCCCTGTAAATATTAACTGCCTTGGAGTGATTGCATGCACTAGAACATCCATACACCCAATTAACATCAGAATCAGGACATCATAATGTGTATTTTCCATTGCATTGATTTGCTGAATATTAGCAATCAATCAGTCTGTCTCGACTCCTTTTTATTTGCCATGTGATTTATGGATGGCGTATAATTTCTGTCTCCCGCACACACTTCTCATCATCACAGTATTCATTCCAGGCACATTTATATTAGATTGGAGCTACTTCTGCCAATTGCAGACAAATCAAACACACAGGATCTCCCAGGTCTGTAGCCATTGTCAGAAGTTCTACGCTTGCCAAAAATAGCTTCCTTTGAAAGCCTTGCCAGCACCCCTGCTAATTCAGCTAATTAGAGCCTCGGAAGAATGATTGTCATGCAAATGGGTGAACCCTATGTGTGCCAGGAAAGGACTCCACATGGCATGGATAGCACCTGGCGCCGCAGTGGTAAATACTGTCTGATGCACACTAGGAATTTCTGTTTCACACACAATATCAAGAGATTTCTTGTTGACTCTTTGGAGAAAGTCCAGGGTTGGTAGCACAGGGCAAATGACTGGGGCATAGACAAGGAGAAAAAGCAGAGTGGCAGCCAGGGCTGGGACAAGGTATTCTGGTGCCCTAGACAAATAAGGCGCAAAGCATCCCCCAAACGGAAAATTCAGCCCACTCCGTGCCTCCTTGCGCCCCCTTTCCTGCCTGGGATGAAGTGCGCCCTTGGCGATCGCCTACCTCCGCCTACCCATCATCCCAGCCCTGGCGGCAGCAATCACACATAAGTGATGACATCAGATTCAGAAATGGAAAATTCAGCCCACTCTATGCCTCCTTGCACCCCCTTTACTGCATGGGATGAAGTTGGGCCCTAGGTGGTCGCCTACCTCTGCCTACCCATCATCCCAGCCCTGGCGGCAGCAATCACACATAAGTGATGAGTTCAGATTCAGAAATGGAAAATTCAGCCCACTCTATGCCTCCTTGCACCCCCTTTACTGCCTGGGATGAAGTTGGGCCCTAGGTGGTCGCCTACCTTTGCCTACCCATCGTCTCGGCCCTGGCGGCAGCAATCACACAGGAAAGATGAGATCAGATTCAGAAATAGAAAATTCAGCCCACTCTATGTCTCTTTACGCCCCCTTTTCTGCCTGGGATGAAGTAGCGCCATGAACAGTCATCTAACGCCGACTGCCCATCGTCCTGGCGGCAACAATTACATAGAAGTGATAAGATCAGATTCAAAATTGGACAAATAAAACCCATCTAAATACAGGATTCGTTAAGAACTTGTAAGGGGGCAAAAGGATCTGAACAGGAAAGATAGACAGTGAGCCCCAGTGCTAGCCCCCCCAACGATGTCCATGCCTAATTGCCAGTCTGACCCTAGGTAGTCAGCGACAGCTGGACTACAGTCCCTACACTGGGTAAGGTGAAACACTGAAACAGACAAGACAGACAAACACACAAAAGAGAGGTCAAGCAAATATGGGTCAAACTGGAGATAGAAAAGCAGTAAATGAACAACAGGCAGAAATGGAGGTCAAAAAGGCAGGTGAAAAGTCAGAAATCCAGGAAATCCAAAGAGATAACAAAACACCAGCTCAAGCCAAAAGAGACTATCACAAGCCAAGTGCAAGAGCCCAGGTAATCTCTAAATAGGATCCAGAGTGTGACCGGTCCTCTGACATTCAGTCACGCAATACACAGAAGGAATGGCAAAAACAGCTGTCAATCACAATCAGTCTAATTCACCTGCAGCCTAGCACAAGACTAGAAGAAGAAACAAATGGGTGTGGTAGGAAACCTGTTAATCACCACAGTTAGCACTGAATTCAGACAGTTTTCAGACCAGTGCCAGGAACACACACAATTCGGGTACAAATCATGGCTAAAAGTACAGTTTCTGCCATACATTATGGGCAGAGGACTGCACTGTAGCCTGAACAGGTCATGGTCATGACAGGATGGCTAAAAATGATAGCCGTTGTATTCCTAACTGAGAAAACATAACACAAATTTATTAGCATGAAAAAATATTCTATCTGAGAACAGGGCTGTCTTAACAGTATTAAGGGCCCCCAGGGCATAACAGTGTAGTGGACTATGCCCAAATATATGACATTTCACAAGCAATGCCTTTGACCATGCCCAAACATGACACCATATGAGGCCATGCTCTTATCACCCCCAAGCAGAGCCATATCATCATGCATCTTGTAGGTAGCCTTCAGCCTACAAGACTAATTGGCAAGGTGCCAATGGTTTTTAGCTGTTTGTTATATAAGCAGTTATATAAGCAGTGCCAACCCAAGGATCCCAGGCATATGCCCTAAATTTCTGCGACATACATACTTCTGTGCTTGTGGGAACCCTGGGAAACTTCCCAGAGTTCCCAATGGATAAGATGGCCCTGTCTGAGACTAAGTCAGTGTTGTAGCAAGCAGGGGGAGGGCACATATTCCAACTTTCCAGGACCCCCATTGTACTCTACCATGTACAGGAACCTATTTCAGTCTAATAGGCTCCTGCCACAAGTTCAAAATAATACATGGTAATATAGTCGGATGTCACTATGTACTGTATTATAAAAGCAAACAAGCTATCACATACTCTACTTCTAAAATGGAATTACTAACCCCTTAGGGCTCATCCCCATGGCACAGGACAAATACCGGTTGGTTTATCAGACCGGTATTTGTCCTGTTTTAGTGCTGTCCCCACGGCCGCCGGGGACGGCTTTTCTCCGCGATGAGCCCTCCCCCTTCCCATTGACACGTTCATATTCCGTCCGAAAACTGGACAGAAGAATGAACATGTTCAATCTTTTTCGGGTGGAAGTATTCAAAACAGCATTTTTAAAGTGTATTAAATCTATAGATGATTCACAGGAATTAAAGAAAAGTGGAGGTAAAATTTTGAAATTTTCCTTTTTTGCAGATTTTTAATTTTTATTCATTACTCAATGGAACACAATAGATGATAACAAGAAAACGCAACTCAATATTTATTCAGCTGATTCTACTGTCTTCAGAGATATCTCATATGTGGCCCTTGTTGGCTATTTGACCGAACCACAGGTCTCAGAGAAGGAGGAGCACCTACTTTATTTTGGGATCTCATTTTCATTATGGTTTTCTTTAAAGGTCATTACAGGTTTGTGGACACCCTTAAAAACACCCTAAAAAAACTCATTTTGAAAACTACACTTGAATATTTTCAGTGTAGTGGCTCGATACGGTCACAGCGATATCCAATTTATGTAATTTTAATTGCTGTAGCACATAGATGTTTTTATTGTTTAACTCAATGTTTATTTTTTCGCTATCTTCTGACAGCCATCATTTTTATATTTTTCCATATACGGGGCTGTGTAAGGGCTTTTTTTTGTGGGATGAATTGATATTTTAATTGGTGCCACGTTGGAGTTTATGATACTTTTTGATCACTTTTTGTATCATTTTATGTGCAGCGGGAGAAACAACAATCGCAAATGTGACATTTTTTAGGGTATGTTCAGACGGGCAAATTTTGACGCGCATTTTACGTCGTATTTGCGCTCTAATATGAGCAAGATCTTCGCCGAAATTACGGAAATACATAGTTCTCATAGAGAACTATGGATTACGCCACCTCACCCCGCTGGCACAATACGATTGTATTGTACGTGCGGGGAGATAAGTGACATGTCAATTACTTGTGGTGAATACGCGCCACTAGTAATGCGTGTGTATGGGGTTGGCGGGCTGCTGCCACAACCCTCCACCCCACCCCGCGCGACAGGAGTACGCACAACTCCCAAACTGCAGTATTAGCACAACTCCCAAAGCACCTGCCGTAATTGCGACCGCACTGTACGCGCCGCAATTACGGCGTGTGAACATAGCCTTAATTTTATTTTTGATCTTTTTTGGGGCGATTGCCCTTTGTAATTGGAAAAGGGCTGTGTGCATGATTTTCTTTATTTAGTTATGTCTGTGTTTTTTCTTTTTTTCTCTTTTGCTTTTTTTTTTTTAAATTCTATTTATTTCTTCACTTATCCCCATAGGGGACTTGTCTCAGCAATCTAGTGGTTTGCTGCTACAGTTACATAGCAGTACATAGCCATACTGCTATGTACTGTACCTGTCGGACCCCATGTGCCACTTTGTTAGGCTTCCAGGTCATCATGGCAGCCATCAGCACCCCACAATTGTGTCACAAGGGTGCCAATGGAGACAGAGGGCGCTGTCTTTCTCTTATGTGCCACGATCACATTTGACCGCGGCAACTGAGGGGTTAATCAGCCGTGACCAGAATGGCTGATGCAGGAGGTTACTAGCTGGCTTCCGGCAGCGATTGTGCGGGCTTTACATTTGAGCCCGCACGATTGACTTGCTGTAAACATACGGCGATTTGCGGGAACCCCTTTCCCACCATGACGTAAACTTAGGTCAAATGTTGGGAAGGGGGAAAAAAAGGAAGAAGAAAATAAATGAAAAATCTTTAACAGATAAAGAAAAAACTAAAACATAAAACATTCTGCAATAGAAAAACACTTTATTTAGTAAAAACACAAGGAAAAAGAATAAAGATTTAAGATTTTGCCGCGTTTATAAAAATCGCATCTATAACTCAAAAAGTGAATTACAGATTTTTTTTTTTCATAATTGCATTTATTTTTTCCAGCCGGAAAATATTACAAATTTCTACTGAAAGCTTTGCTGTACTGTCACAACAGATTCCAACACGCAAAGAGCTTTTATTACCTTTGGTGTTCCTATTTTATGTCACATTATGTAAGAACATTTTACATTTAGATCCGGAAAATGAAACGTGGTTGCTATGGATTTTAAGTCAACAAAAAAATTACCACTAAAGTTACTATAGGCCATGACTACATGCACCAGCCCTTTTGAATTACACTGTCAATTAAAATATACTGAAAACGTTTTTGACATTTTAGAAGACCTGACCTGTAGGACTAGCTGACTCTCATTGATTTCTAAAAAAAAGAAAAAAAAGAAGGTTAAAAAGTGCCCAATAGAACACTATGTCCTTGCAATGCTGTTTCACTTTCACTTTACTGCCAGCTTCAGGATCCCACTTTCTGTTCAGGTTTTGGGTGGTTCTACAACTTCAGGTTCTTACTTTCTGTTCAGGCTGTGGGTGGTTTTAAAACTTCAGGCTCTCACTTCTTGTTCAGGCTGTGAGAAGTTCTACAGCTTCAGGCTCCCATTTCTAGTTCAGACTGTACTAGGTCCTACAGCTTCAGACTCCCACTTGCTATTCAGACTGCGGGCAATTCTACAACTTCAGGCTCCCGCTTCCTGTTCAGGCTGTGGGCCGTTCTATAGCTGTAGGCTCCCACTTCCTTTTCAGGCTGTGGGCAGTTCTACAGCTCCAGGCTCCCACTTCCTGTTCAGGCTATGGGTGGTTCTACAGCTTCAGGCTCCCACTTTCTGTTAAGGCTATGGGCAGTTCTACAGCTTCAAGCTCCCACTTCCAGTTAAGGCTGTGGGTGGTTCTACAGCTTCAGCTGCCACTTCCTGTTCAGGCTGTGGGCAGTTCTGCAGCTTCAGGATCCCACTTCCTTTTCCGACTGTGGGCAGTTCTACAGCTTCAGGCTCCCACTTCCTGTTCAGGCTGTGGGCAGTTCTACAACTTTAGGCTCCCATGTTCTGTTCAGGCTGTGGACCTTTCTACAGCTGTTACAGACATTACAGCTTTTTTATTCCTAGCTCAGCCTGTTAGAGGGAAAATTGTAATGGAAAGGTTTAAACAGCTTTGCACAAGGCTACAGAGTTTGAAGGCGTTAAAGTTTGTAGTAAGAAACATAAAAAAAGTTCATATTCTGCTGATAAGAGACAGCAGGAAGCAATATCATCATTCCGAGAACAGAGAGAGAGGGGTAGTCATAACAAGGAAAGCTTGTGTACACAGTCAGGAGATAAGCACTGCTCTAGTTCTGAAATGAGGCAAAATCAGAACAAACATACAGAAAATGGGACATTACTTACTCAAAAAAAACCACTCCAATTCTTTGGGGCTTGTTAACAGCTCAACGGCTGAACAAACATAAACCCAGTAGCTAGCAACTTTGCCATTTATGCTGACTGGGAAAAAGATCACATGTGCAGCTAATTGCTAGAGCAAGATGAAAAACTGCACACCAACTTTAACACCTATTCACACCAGCATGCAGAAAAGCCACAGTATAATGCATGGGGAGATTGCACAGATGCAAAGTAACCAATGAAACAATCACTCATACAACCTCAGGGCATGAGGGAGGTGGTTGCCGGTACTTTTGCATCTGTGCAATCTCCCCATGCATTATACTGCGGCTTTTCTGCATGCTGGTGTGAATAGGTGTTAAAGTTGGTGTGCAGTTTTTCATCTTGCTCTAGCAATTAGCTGCACATGTGATCTTTTTCCCAGTCAGCATAAATGGCAAAGTTGCTAGCTACTGGGTTCATGTTTGTTCAGCCATTGAGCTGTTCACAAGCCCCAAAGAATTGGAGTGGTTTTTTTTTTGAGCAAAATCAGAACAGCAACATATTTGATAATAGTATTTATTTGCCTTTGCCTACATGTTTAAAGAGAAAGATTGTGTCTTGTGAGCTCACAACATTCAGTCCTCTTTTAATTAGTTAAAAAACAAAAAAATGGAATACCATCTCAATAAAAATTACAAAATGTTATTAACATCTTACACAAACCGTAACAAACAATAATAAAAAATCCAAAGACGTAACACAGACAAGAGGAAAACCGATACAAAAAGGGGAACAACAGCGATGCAGAGATGTCACCAGATATACCCAGTTATATGGTATAAAGCATCAGTTTTATATGCATAACTATAGCCAGGAACTTGTACACATATCAATAGCCATAATACCAAAGATGTATGCTAGTGCACATAATCATAAGTAACTAAATTACTGGCTTAAGTGCATAAAACAATGCCTCCCCCTTTCTATATGGGTAATATGACTTATCTACTATAGTCTTTCATCACCGAGATTGGATTTTTGAACCATTTATTGGCCCATTATAGTTATATCTTGAGGTATTTGGTGAATATATTGTATATATACAACATAAAAATGGTTCTATACTTGCATTTATGGTTTTACGCACTTAAGCCAGTAATTTAGTTACTTATGAGTATGTGCACTAGCATACATCTTTGGTATTATGGCTATTGATATGTGTACAAGTTCCTGGCTATAGTAATGCATATAAAACTGATGCTTTATACCATATAATTGCATATATCTGGTGACATTTCTTCATCGCTGCTGTTCCCCTTTTTGTATTGGTTTTCCTCCTGTCTGTGTTTTGTCTTATGATTTTGGTTTTGTTTGTTACTGTTTATGTAAGATGTTAATAAAATTTAGTAATTTTTATTGAGATAGTTCCCCCTTTTTTTTGTTGTTGTTTAATATGATCGTGGGAGTATCTCATGTTGGTGAGAGAGGGATTTTTGAAGCGATTTGTATAGGACTCTTTTAGTTAGTTGTCTGTTCCCAGTTCGTTAGTTTATCTGTAGTTGCTTTTGTTCTGCCCTGTATAAGTCTTGCGGTGTGCTCTATTCCTGGGTCCTTTTGGTTGTTTTTTAGTTGTTCTAGTAAAGGTTATCATAGCAAGGGATGTAGGATAGGGCCTGGGATGTCTAGTGTCTAGGGTCAGCTTTAGGGACAGGTTAGAGACTAACTTAGGGAAAATTAGTTGTGAGGGTCAGGCGATTTTCTGGATTCTAGTCATTTATCCTTCCATCTCCAGCCATACCATTGTCATCATCCGCCTGTCCATCCTTTATTGGTAGATTCCTATATTTGTTTTTTATATACGCCTCATATTACCGGCATGTGTCTGCTGTTTGGTTTAATTTTGGTTTTAATTTTTGGTGCCGTCAATGCCAACCACCTATATAGCCATCTAATAAAAAAAGAGCATGTACAATGGTCTGAATGTGGCTTCCATTGCTGCTGTCTTAGACATGACCCTAAGCAATGCCTATCTCTGCTGACCTAGCCAATTCACCAACCCCCACACTTCCCCTCCCAATAACGACACTGAGACGTAGGTTGGATGAATTGGCCACAGCAGCCATTTTATTAACAAACATGAGTAAACATAAATAACTGTATATGAATGAGTATAATCCCAACAACTCATTCATTCCACCATGAACCAATTTTCCCAACTATTCCAGCACACTCCAGAACACCTCTGAAGAGAAACCTTGGGGCTGAGGTCCTTGGAGTCACGATAAACACGACAAGGTCTGGCGAAAACTTGACACTCCTTTCTCCGTAGCTTACCCTCAGCCGTCACCCCCAGCTCAAGGGTAACAGAAACCACCTCAGGTGTCTAACCACTCTCCACCAGCTCCCAAGGATCCTACCCTGTGGAGCCCCCACCTTTGCCAGACAGGTCCATCAAAATTGGGAGCAAAGCCGAACCTGACTCCCCCACTAATTTACACTGACTCCAAGGACCCCATCCCACCCCAGCCACCGTGACAATCAAGTGCAAACACCTCACTCCCAAACCCATCACAACCACATACCCCAACACCCTATCCAAACCTCCACACCAATGGGAGGGAGGGTGGGACTTGCTCACTGCCTGCCGCGCGACTGTTCCCGCGGGGGGCGCGGTCTTATACTCAGCGCGGCGCGGGTTTGGGGCGCACATCACCCCTCCCCTGCCCCACGCTGGAGCCGGTGCGCCGGGTCATGTGGGGCCTCCCTCAGAGCTTCGCCCCCATGTGCGGCCCCGGTCTGGAGGAACATGGAATCTCCCAAGGTATCGGATGAGGGCAGCAGACAATCCATCCTCCATTCAAATATTTCGGGTTTGCCCTGTATTAGATCCTGTATGCTATAAAAAGGTGTTTAGTTTCAAGCCATTTTACTGATAATTTAGTGTTAATTCAGTAAGTTGCTCAGTAAATTGTTCAAATCTATCTTTTTTACATCCAAACATTGGATAACACCGGATTTCTAAAAGAGACTGATCAGTTTTCAGAAGTGGCCGCACTAGACTTGCATAGTTTAAATTAGAAATGTTACAAGTCCCAAGAGTATTCAAGGGGTTAAAGTGATTTGAAACCCCTAGCTATTTTCCTGACCTTATCACTTGTAGGGATCGCTCTGTCTCCATCTTGCAATGTAATTACAGGACCATTAGAGGCTATGCCACTGTCATGTTGCTAGAGTTTCACTTGAAAAAGAGATCAGACAGTCGACCCTTTCCTATTTTGCAGGCGCCTGTTCCCATTCACTGGAGAAAAACAGCATCTGGATCTCTGAATGAGGTTCTGGGATCTGTGAAGTCTATAGATTGTCGGCTCTGTGGCAAACTGTACATTCTGGGGTGCAGTGATAATATAACACTGGCTGCTATGCCAAAGTCTATTTGTATTAAAGAGGTATTTAAAGGGCTTAGACATGTCACACATTTACAGTATAGTCTTACTCACATTGGTCCCTGCCAGAACAGGGACAAGGTATTACATAGTTACATAGTTAGTACGGTTGAAAAAAGACACGTGTCCATCAAGGTCAACCAAGGGTGGCCTACGCTACAAAGGCATATAGCAACCCCCCTAATGGAAAATTCAGTCCACTCCATACCTTGTTGCGCCCCCTTTTCTGTCTGGGATGAAGTGCCGTCCTATGCACTCACCTATCTTCGCCTACCTGTCGCCCTGGCCCTGGCCCCTGCTAGTCCATAACCCTAACTCTAAGCTGTGATAAGATTAGGACATTTTTACCAGTCTGTAGTGCAAAACTTGTCAGATCCCATCACCACTGGTGCCTCTCATTCCTTGATACCCGTGCTCGGATATCACTTTCAAGGTCACTTCCGGTCAAATTTGCATTAGGGTACCCTGGATGATGTTGGGCGATAAATGACATGAAGTGTGACGTCGGACATGAAGTGATGTCAGAGACCTGCAGGGCCGGAAGCAACAAGGAGCGGTAAATGAAACCATGTAGCTCAGATAACAGTCCCTAACCCCGATATAGGATTATGGTTGATGTTTTTTTATTTATTGCAAAAATGAATTCAAGTTGAACCAAACTGAGTAGTTCGGATTTGGGTCAAATATGACTTTTGTCTGAATCAAAGTGCAAAATTGCTGATAGGTGATTGACAGTTAGCATTGTGAGCGCGACACAGAATATTGAGGAAATCTATAAATCACCATATGTGGTTGGGTTAAGCTGGACTCCTGTTGTTGTTTTTCTTTTCTTTTTATTCAGAAATTCTCCAAATCATATAACCATATATCACAGAGCTCAGCTTCTCTCCTCTATCATATAACCCTATATATCACCAGAGCCTCACTTCTCCCTCTATCATATAACCCTATATATCTACACCAGAGCTCAGCTTCTCTCCACTATTATATAACCCATATATCAAAGTCTCAGCTTCTCTCCTCAATCATATAACCCAATACATCCACAGAGCTCAGGTTCTCTCCTCTATCAAATAACCTAAACCCTATATATCACAGACTCAGGTTCTCCTCCTCTATCATATAACTCTATATATCACAGAAGCTCAGCTTCTCATCCCCTCTATCATATAACCCTATATATCACATCCGAGAGCTCAGCTTCCTCTCCCTCTATAATATAACTTCTATATATCACAGAGCTCAGCTCCTCTCCTCTATAATATAGACCAATATATCACATAGCTCACTCCTCTCTATCATATAACCCTATATATCACAGAGCTCAGCTTCTCCCTCTATCCTATCATATAACCTATATATCACAGAGCTCATCTCTTCTCCTCTCTATACATATAACCCCTATATTCACAGATCTCAGCTCCTCTCCTCTATCATAAAACCCTATATATCACAGAGCTCAGCGTCTCTCCTCTATAATATAACCCTATATATCACAGAGCTAGGCTTTTCTCTTTTTTCCTCCTTCCTCATAAACCCAATATATTCACAGAGCTCTGCTTCTCCTCCTCTATAATATAACCCTACTATGGGGGGTTCCAGAGGCGCAGCGCCTTGAGTGAAACATTCACACACAATCCCAATATAACCCTATATATCACAGAGCACAGATTCTCTCCTCTATCAATAACTCCGTATATAACACAGAGTTCAGCTCTCGCCTCTATCATATAGCCCTATATATCACAGAGCTCAGCTCTCTCTCTATCATATAACCCTATAATCCACAGAGATCTGCTCCTTTCCCTCTATCATATAACCCTATATACAACCAGACTCAGCTTCTAATCTCTATCATATAAACCCTATATATCACAGAGCTCAGCTCCTCTTCTTTATCATATAACCCTATTTATCACAGAGCTCAGCTTCTCTCCTCTATCATATAACCCTATATATCATAGAGCTCAGCTCCTCTCCTCTATCATATAACCCTATATATCACAGAGCTCAGCATCTCTACTCTATCATGTAACCCTATATATCACAGAGCTCAGCTTCTCTACTCTATCATGTAACCCTATGTGTCACCGCAGTAAAACAGCTGGATGCAGGGTCTGATAACCACTGAAGAACAGATTGGCGATGCTCTTCAGTAATGAGATGCACAGGGAAGCGAGCAATCGATGACAGTCCTGACAGTCCTACGATTGACGATGTGCTCACTTGTGTGTTGTCCGGAGCACTGGAAGGAGCGCCTTGTCTCTTACCTCTATCTCCACTTCTACGCCCTCCTTTGTTGCTTACCACCTCTAGTTCTCAACATGTTCAAAAGCTAATATATAGCTCAGTGCGTGTACAAGATATATGTAATAAAAAAGAGTGAAGTGTATATATATATATATATATATATATATATATATATGTATCACAATAACGCACTGTTATATTTCAGCATTATGTGGACTTACAATCTGGTAAAGTTACACTTTTTGTCGTTGATAAGATTTAGCAACAGAGAGAACTCTAATTTTTTGACATATAATCTGATGACATAATACACATATACACAGTATATTTGCCAAAAATGAAATGTTCTCGACTCAGAATAATTTTCACCAACCAACCACTACTTAAAATATATTTCTTTGTACAGGAGATTTGGAGATGGTGTGTTAAACAATTACTGAAACTCCAAAATTGCCAAAATTAACTTTTCTCCACTCAGAATAATTTTTCTCCACCAACCACTATTTAGAATATATTTCTCTTGTAGAGAATTTTCTGGAACGGTGTGTTTATAAAATGATTCACCCCAATGCTGCAAAAACAGAACTTTTGGCACTGATTATGATTTATGCAAATCCAAGCACTCCTGTATAATAAATATCCATCGTATAGAGAGCTAGCGTTATGTAACCTGCAAATGTCGCCAAATAACAGCTTCTTTCTGGGTGTGGGAAAGATGCAACCAGCAATACAAAACTCCTAACTATTGCTGTCTATGGAGAGGAAAATGCTATCTAAGGCTTGATTCCCTAAGCTTGCTGCACACCCCCCCTAACTAACTATCTAAGCAATCTAAATAGCAGCTTTTCCTGTCTAAAATCGCTAATAAACAAATCTTGTGCCTGTATGCAAGCAAGACAGACAGAGAGTAGTCTGTACAGTACAGCTGGAAATGGCATTCAGAACGCAATACAGTGAAATATACATAACATGGTCATGTGATTTTAGCAGCCAATGAGAGCCTACACCTCAGCGATGACGTTTTTGACACTTCTATGTGCTCCTCACTGATTGGATGGCCGCAAAAGTGCAGAAATGGCGTGTCGAAGGCCTTGGTGAACCCTGAACAGTAAACTGTTTGGCTCCAGTTTGAGAAATCGAGATGTTCGTCTCGAACTTAACTTTTCCCCAACGGTTCAATCAACACTTTGATTGGTGCCCGTGTCTATGTCAGTTGTAATATAGATTTGTGGGTCAATTTCTTTTTTATCTTTATTGCAGGGTGGTTTTGGAGGAGCGACTGCCTCCATTTTGGCTTTTTGCATTACACCCATCTTTTCTAAGGTTCTTATAATCAGTGAGAAGTGGAGACTGTTGCTCTGAAAATATAGAGGCTTTCACTCCACAGAGAGGCAAATCTATAGTTAGGGACCCACCTGATGAGGTTTCTTTGACAAAGTAGGGGAGCATACACAACTTGATCAATTTGTGCACTAATAACCTCCATTGTACTTGTAGAAAGGATAGCAGTAATACAATTACAAATGTTCATGAATTTACTGTTGGTGTGGTATTAAGTGCTAGCCGGCACTGCTGTATTGTTTGGAATCTGTATCATAGCTACATCAGCTGGCGCCAGTGTTTATATCACTTGTAACCGTATGTCCTGGCTGATTTTTTTGTTGTTGTTCTTTCTTTGAAGGGTGCATTTATAGGAATGGCTGCATCCACTTTGGACTTTGTACCACTCATTTTTCCTAAGGTCCTTATAATGAGTGTGAAGTGGAGCCCACTGCCCTAAAAGAGTACGAAGGCTTTGGCCCCACAGAGAGGTGATTCTGTAATTAGGGACCTGACCCTACCTTGACGTGGTAGGTCGGTATTTACAACTTGATCAAATTGTGCACTAAAAACCTCAGTTTTATATTTGTAGAAAAGCTAACAGTAATGCAGTTTAAATGTTCAATGAATTTAAACGGAACTCGTCACATTAAACACAAAGGCGGCAAGTTATAGAGCAGGAAGAGTTAATGAGATTGAAACATAGTTTTGTGTTGAAAGATTCAGTAGAACACAGAGTTTATGCTTATTTTTTGGTTAAGAGGTCCAGTGGGCGGTCTTATTAGTGGCTGACAGCTGGCTCTATATGCCCATTCATACAAAGAAAATGATCAATCACTGATAAGACCGCCCACTGGACTCCTTAAAGGAGTTTTCTCACTACAAAGATTAGCTTTCAACATGTAGGGAAAGGTAAATCAAGACTTTTTCCAAAAACATTGCTCAAGATTTTATCTGCTCTAAGTGCACACAGGTGTCTCTGAGTTACCATTCATATCTCCCTTCCTGATTAAAAGGAGAGCAGGAATTGATGTCAGCATAGTCAGACAGGGCAGTCTTTATCTATAACAAGGTTCATTTCCTTTGAAAAACACTTGTATTCACGTCTCAGAGGTCTGTAGCTCTTGTTTAGTACATGTTACATCTCCTGCAATTATGTCTTTGTAACAATCAGCTAGTTATATAGGAGCTTAATAGGCTAATCACTGCTATAGAACCACCCACAGCCTGATCAGATAGTGTGACTCTGAAGCTGCCTGCAACTCTGTGACTTAAAAGGGGGAAAATATCGCTCCTTGGGGAGAGCCACCAATAAATTGGTTGGTGTGAGGATTTACTCGCCTTTCAGACCTCACTGACTGTTTTGCATAAAGCAAAGGCGTAACTCTGTGAAACAGCATGGTGAGATAATCTCTTTAAAGGGGTTTGCCACTATCTAATGTTGACGTGGGATCCTGCAAAATGGGTATTTAATCACTTTTCTAAATATATGTCATCAAAAAAGTGAAGCCTCTGAGAGCTACAGCCTTCCTTACATGCCCTTGGTTTCCTGACAGTTTAAGTTAGACACGACCAGGCGCTGACAGGAGCTGATCTGGCTGCGCTTGCGTTGTTTGCACTTCTTATCTGATGGCAGGGAACATGAACGAACTTTGAAGGGACTGGGGAGAAAGATCCTGTGTCTTTTGTATTGAGAATCCACTGGTTGTACTGTAATTATCTGAGTAAACATGCAGATGCTCCCTGACTCTCTGCTCAGCCTCCCTCCCTCTCCCCCATGCAGCCATTCCTGAAGAAATGAAAGAAGACTGCCTGCTGAGCTTATCTTCTCTCCTGAGCAGATAAGAGGGAGAAATAAAATGCATATAGCTTGTGCACAATACAGTTCTCCTCTGTGGATTAGCAAAACAACGTATCAGGAACGTGCATGAGAGGTGGAGTGATGACATGACAGAGGAGGTACTTTTTTT
Source organism: Phyllomedusa bahiana (assembly GCA_025379985.1). NCBI lineage: Eukaryota > Metazoa > Chordata > Amphibia > Anura > Hylidae > Phyllomedusa > Phyllomedusa bahiana. The sequence goes on along the minus strand of JAODAL010034865.1, from coordinate 25,623 downwards.
TTAAACACAGAAACACAATGCCCCTTTTTCAAGCCTCAAGAGGGGAGTATCAGCCTGTTAGGTAAGGAACTCACTTATTGGCAAAACCCCTTTAACCAAAAATAAGTGGAAATTTATATGAATAAACTGCAAATTGTACTGAAACTTTCCCCACAGAACACTATATCAATGTGTTCAGTTCCTCCAGCTCTATAATATGCTGCTGCAGATCAAATAGCATGTGCAATGTGACCGGTCCCCTTTAATTTTAGTATTGGGTTTAATGCCAGTTGGCACTGCTGCATTTTTAGTTTTTTCTAGAACTCATTTAGCTTATTGTACTTGTTTTTTGTTTTTTTGTCATGTACTTAACCCCCCAATTCATAGACACAGAACCCCTGGAATGAAATGGCAATGGCGCTTTAAATAATAATTACAAAAACCTCAAAGAGTCGAAAATACTTGACCTAAAATATAACTTTTAATATATATCCTTAAAATATACTATAATACCCTACACTTTACCCTATATCCTACACTAGAACCCTACCTATCCAAAATAAAGGTGACCCCGTCCCAATAAGGACGGCCCCAACTGGAATCTAACCTACTCACAAAAAACCCTAGTACACTTTATACACATATGGATTTGGTAGTCTTTGTTAATGAGAGGGTGTAAAAGGGTATTTTGTGAGTAAGTTAGGTTCCAGTTGGGGCCGTCCTTATTGGGATGGGGTCCCCTTTATTTTGGATAGGTAGGGTTCTAGTGTAGGATATAGGGTAAAGTGTAGGGTATTATAGTATATTTTAATGATCTATATTAAAAGTTATATTTTAGGTCAAGTATTTTCTACTCTTTGTGGTTTTTGTAATTATTATTTAAAGCGCCATTTCCATTTCATTCCAGGGGTTCTGTGTCTCTGAATTGGGGGGTTAAGTACATGACAAAAAACAAGTACAATAAGCTAAATGAGTTCTAGAATATATATTTAATATATATTTTAATGATATATATTAAAAGTTATATTTTAGTTCTATTATTTTCTACTCTTTGTGGTTTTTGTAATTATTATTTAAAGCACCATTTCCATTTCATTCCAGGGGTTCTGTGTCTATGAATTGGGGGGTTAAGTACATGACAAAAAACAAGTACAATAAGCTAAATGAGTTCTAGAATATATATTTAATATATATTTTAATGATATATATTAAAAGTTATATTTTAGGTCAAGTATTTTCTACTCTTTGTGGTTTTTGTAATTATTATTTAAAGCGCCATTTCCATTTCATTCCAGGGGTTCTGTGTCTCTGAATTGGGGGGTTAAGTACATGACAAAAAACAAGCACAATAAGCTAAATGAGTTCTAGAATATATATTTAATATATATTTTAATGATATATATTAAAAGTTATATTTTAGGTCAAGTATTTTCTACTCTTTGTGGTTTTTGTTTCTAAGTACTATGAAAATACTGGCATAAGTGATTGCGAGGATTCCCAATCCTCTATTTAACTTTGGGAGTGTTATTTTCTTAAATATTAATTACAAACAAACCTATAGATTTTGGATTTTTACCCAGATTTTGCCTTAAGTAGCATTGACTAAGTAGAAGAATACTAGATTTGTATACAGCTGAATGTATTCCATTGTAGCAAGGACCACCCGATACCTCTTCGAGAGGCCTTAGATTTCCACATAACATTTTACGAAGCGTATAAACACAAAACACTGAATGGGCTGCTTAAAGTAGTTTCAAGTCTGCAATAATCCCTGGTGCTCCTTTATAACTCAGCAGGTGCCACGAGCAGACAATAACAGCACCAGCCATTGCTTCTGTGAATGAAAGCTGTTTCTTGGCAGTAAGTAACTCGTAGGATTCTGGGCAAGAGACACTGAGGTCTCTGTGACTGAACGAGTTGCTGTGCTTACATTTCTGGACAAATAGAAAATAGACGTACTTCAGCCAACATTCAATGCATTTAGTTTTAGTTTTTTTTAAATGACAGAAATCACAAATTAGGACAGAATTTTTCTGAAGTTACCCAAACACCAGAATACATGACGCTCTATGACCGCATCGATGTGGTAGCAGAGAGTCCCAATGACCTATTTCTACATCAAGAAGAAGAAATCTAATGAGACTTTTAGTGGAATTAAATAGTCATTAGGAAGCATCACATACTGGACCTACCCACAGAAATACCATATGGCAACATGAATGTAAGTAGCTGCAAAGGGACTGATACAACGATTCGTTAAAGGGGTTGTCTCACTACATTGATTCATCTTACCTCAGTCCTGTTGTCTTGATTTCACTTTGAATTCAGGTTCGCGTTTACTGGCTTCCACTAGACTGCAGTAGAAGCCAGCTCTGTAGCTAGAGCAACCAGTGCTGGCAGCCTATCAGGGGAGATCAAACAGGTCTGTAGCTATATTAACCAGTGCTGCAGCCTATCAGGAGAGACCAAACAGGTCTGTTGCTATAGCAACCAGTGCTGGCAGCCTATCTGGAGAGATCAAACAGGTCTGTAGCTATAGCGACCTGAGGAGCTGCTGCAGCCCATACATGAGGGTATATCTAGGAATAGGTAGGACACTGTTAATGGACTCATATTGCAAAGTGACTTGTTTTTGCAAGATATTTAACATAAGTAGCAGCAATCCTTGTAGTGAGACAACCTCTTTAACCCCTTAAGCCGAACGCCTCAAAAGTAGTTAATGACCAGAACATTTTTTTTTAGTTTTTGCCTTTTGTGTTTCAACAGTTGTAACTTTTTTATTTTTTCAACGATGCAGTTCTATGAGGCCTCGTTTTTATTCGAGACAAGTTGTACTTTATGAGGGAATAGTTTGAGTTCACTTTTTTTTCATTTTTTTTTTAATTTTTTTTTTACACCATTCACATTTCATATCTAATAACTTGTAAGATTAATTCTACAGGTTATTACGGTTGTGCGGATACCTAATATGTGTAGGTTTTTTTTGTGTGTGTAATATATGCACAATTATTTTTTATTAAATAGTTATTTTTGTTTTATTATTTATTTTTTTATTCTTTTTGTTTACACTTTTTATGTTTTTTACTTTTTTTTAAAATCCCATGAAGAGAGAACTGTGTTACTTTTTTTTTCACTTAGTAATGTTTTAGCATATTCATATATGCTAATACATTATAATCTGTGTCAGTCTGACACAGGCAGTGATCAGGGAAGCTGACAGATTGCCCTGATCACTGTCTTGTTACACAGACAGCTCTAGGGCTCCTCTAGGTCTGCAGGGCTGACTTTGCAGCCGTTCCCCGGGCTCTGTCGGGTCTCCAGGCGTTCCGATCAACCAACAGAGCAGAGAAACCCTTTGATTGTGCTGCGGTGATGATCCGCGGCAATGAAAGTGTTAAAGCTCCCCGGTATTCACAGGGGCTGCACTGGGATCATGGCTGTGTAGTACATCCCCAATCTCAGCACTGCTGCGGCGCCCAGAGCCGCAAATTCCGATGTCTGCAGACTAACGACCTGAAATGCCCGACGTCAAAAAACGGTGGGCGGTCGTTAAGGAGTTAAGGTGTGTATTTAATGGCTTCACTGCCTACTACCTGCTACTACTGGTCTACAGTGACGAGCTGCTGAGGACACCAGGCCTGTAGCTATAGCAGCCAGCGCTGGCAGCCTATCAGGAGAGATGTACAGGTCTGTAGCTATAGCGACCTGAGGAGCTGATGCAGCCCATACAAGAGAGGATATCTAGTGTCACAGTTCACGCTACGGTCCCCTGCCATGGACCGCCAGAGTGTCGTGCCTTCCTTGTCTTGCCTGTTTTCCTGCTTGCTGCGAGTGGCTCCTTGTACTTACCCGCTAGCACTCGCTTCTGCCTCCTGGGGTCCTGTGTGTGCACTGTGCCTCCTAGGGCGCGCGCGTGGTAGCTTCCTGTCCTTTATTGGTTTCCTGTCTTGTTCACCTTCCACTTGACCTATGACCCCTGACTATAAGAGGAAGTTCCTGCCTTTGCTCTGGGTCAGTCCATTGCATTGCCGTTTGTTGCAGTTTGTTGCTGTGGTTAATGCTAGTCCATCTCTGAGCTCCTCAGGGCTGCTATCCTGGATTAACCCCTGAGTTGCTGGTCCAGTTCCTGCTATCCATCAGAGCTCCTGTCCACCCTGTCTGTCTTGTCTGCTGTCTCTGCACCCTTCCTGTATCCTGCCGTGATCTCCGTCCAGTATCTGCTGTGTTACCTGTCCTGTTCTTGCCGTGGCCTGATGTTGTGTACGTCGTATCCAGCTACCTATGTTCCTGTCTTGCACTTCGGCTGTCACCGCAGGTAGCCACGTCAGGGGTAGTGACCTGGGAGTCCCCGCACCTAAGTCCGTCCCGCTTTGCAACAGGCTCCGGTGAAGACCGGAGGCCCCTTAGACTCCGCTCCCTGGCGTAGTTCTCCATATACCATCTCATCTGCGGTGACCACAGTGGATCCTCACCCGGATGTCAGTGGTCGGCGCTTCAACCTATCCTGTTGTCGCCGGACCGTTACAGAATGGACTGACCATGGATCCCGCCGTGGTGACCTCGCCTACGTTTTTCTGCTGTTACCTGCTGCCTTGCCTGTCCCTGTCTGTCCGCTGGCTCATGGTTCGCCCAGTGTCTGACTGTCCGCTTGATCATTGTTCGCCCAGAGTGTCTGTTTGTCCGCTGGCTCATGGTTCGCCCAGAGTGTCTGTCTGTCCGCTGGCTCATGGTTCGCCCAGAGTGTCTGTCTGTCCGCCGGCTCGTGGTCCGGCCCAGAGCGTCCGCCTAGCTCATGGTCCTGCCCAGAGCGTCCGCCTAGCTCATGGTCCCGCTCAGAGCGACCGTTGCCTAGCTCCTGGTCCCGCCCAGAGCATCCGTATCCGTTTTTGCTTGTCTTCCTGCCCTGAGTTTCCCCCCATGTTGTCTGGTGCCTCGTTTGTTCCTCCCATGCACCTCCTTATCTAGGTGTTCCATATACTGGCTATCATACAGCCCGTACCGGGTTTTGAGGTTGCCCCCGTAGAAGTTGCGGGTCACTTACCTACGTGGAATGCCATTCTGTGATTTGGTGGTCTATAGCGCCTCTCTACAGTACAGTGTGGTACTACATGTCCTGTACTGCTCTTACATGTATTAGTGAGGAGCATTCAGTGATTGATGGTCTATAGCCCCTCTCTACAGTACAGTGCGGTACTACATGTCCTGTACTGCTCTTACATGCATTAGTGAGGTGCATGCAGTGATTGGCAGTCTATAGCTCATCTCTACAGTACAGTGCTGTACTACATGTCCTGTACTACACTGGATTTCTGAGACAGGGTAGAGGGGTCACCATGTGTTACAGCTCTTTGGAAGGGTTGGTAAGACATGATGTACCCCAATGGGAAAACATCAGGGGTCTGGGATCTGCTGTAAACCAGCTCACTGCTTTAATGTACGAACTGAAGTGCAACACAGAGTCTCCTCTCTGTGCTGAGCAAAGGCCTGGGCTACTTGTCCTTCCTTCTCTCAGAATACTGGTTTGCTGGCTGAAGCACTGATGTCCCAAAAGCTGTAGCTCAGTCGTTTGCCTGGCTTCCTGGTCAAAGAGCTGGTGACCCAGGATCTTTGGCTTGGTATCTTCAGAATCTTTTCCTGGTCACGCAAACAGTCCCGGCAGAGTCTCTTTAGCTAACCACTGGTCTGCAGAACACCTGAGGGCTCTAAGTGCTAGCCTTTTATACAGTGTCTAGATGATCCAGAATCTTCTAAAGGTGTGGTGTTTACATTTTCAGTCTCTCATATATTTGTATAGAGCTTCCATTCTGATCTATGAGAATGACTCAGGATCTTTTCCAGGCGATCAATGGTCACTGTCTGAGATTTTCCCTCCAAAACTTCTAGCAAAGTAGAAAATTACCAACTTCTTAGTTCATAGGAAGCAAGTCTCAGAGTCTCTCAGTATAAACTGGCTATCTGTTAATCCTTCCCACAGTATATATGATAGTGCAGATAAACAGAACATATTATAATAAACAATTTAAGTTGAGTTTAACAACTGTATACACATACATAACAGTATAAACCAAGATACCAAGATAGTAAGGTGTTAATGGCTTTGCATAGTAACAATAGGGTGAATGTCTACAGTCCAAAGTACCCTTGTTCTGAGGCACTATACCTTTATTATGCATTATGTTGATGATATTTTAGGGCTTCAGAACCAATTACCCTTGGAGCTATGTATTGAATATTGAGGGACGACTGTAGGTTTAAAATGTGAAAGGATGTTGATATCTATGCTCATTCCCTCTCCTTTTGTCCAACTAACCTCAGCGCCCTTTACATTGAGATTAATATTTGTAGTGCATCTTCTCAAAAGTTTACATATTTTTTAATCAAACAGTCATGAGAAAAACAGTAAACCATTTTTTAATTATATGTTTTATACATCAACACACAATAAAACAAATTATACTGTACTATATATTATATTATACTCAGAATACAAAATCAATGTGCAAAAAATTAAGTACAACCTTAGTGGTTCTATAGGAATTAATAGGGTAAGAGGCAGCAATGTGTTACTAATCAATTACCCTTGATTAGTTGATCATCAGCAAGTTTGGCTGTAACGCACCGAGGTAGTGAATCCGCTTGACCACCGCAAGCGATGGCGAAAGCCCTCGCCAGGGAGCTGAGTCTAAGTAGAACCCGGTTTTCACCAGAGCCCGCCGCAAAGCGGGATGGACTTGCTGCGGCTGGAAACTACCAGGTCGCTTCCACTGGCGGGACTTGATTGCGGTGGCGGCCAAGGGTAGGCGTAGTACAAAATAGTCAGGCAGAATCGTAGTCGGGATCAGGCGGTAGGTCAAGGCAGGCGGCAGAGGTTCGTGGACGGAAGACAGAAGCTAGGCGGTACGGTACACAGGAATGACAGACAAGGCAGAAAACGCTTTGTCAGTAGGCTATGAAGGCACTAAAGATCCGGCGGAGAGCTGCCAGAGGAGAGGCCCCTAAATGGGGTCAGCGGCTGGCACCAGCTAATTACCGGCGCGCTGGCCCTTTAAATTTGCAGAAGCCGAAACGGGGACGTGCGCACCGGCCGGCACTAGAGTGCAAGAAGTCAGGAACGTGAACGGGTGAATTATTAGAATCCGGGGGACGAGTTCGCCCACGGTCCGGCACCCGCACCGCGGCGCCACTCGCCCCGGCACCGGGATGTCAGTAGTCGGACGGACGTGCCCACAGCCTGCCCTACGGGCTTCGGCGCCGTCCGTGACAGTACCCCCCCACCCTGGAGGAACCTGTGTAAGTAACTCCCGATCCAGAATATTATCCTCCAGCTCCCATGACCTTTCCTCAGGCCCAAATCCCTTCCAATCGATGAGAAAATACCGTTTCCCTTTAGAGACCCTCATATCAAGAATCTCTTTCACCAGAAAAACGTTAGTGGCATCCGCTACAGGAGAAGGAGGGACTGCCTTACGAGAAAAACAGTTCAAGACCAGAGGTTTGAGAAGGGAAACATGAAAGGAGTTTGGGATGCGCATGGAAAGCGGGAGCCGGAGTTTATAGGCCACCGGGTTTATGCGTTTAAGCACTTCGAATGGACCCACGTAGCGGGGCCCGAATTTATAACTCGGAATTTTAAGGCGGACATATTTGGCCGATAACCACACCTTATCACCCGGGAAAAAACTGGGGGGGGGGGACTCCTTCGCTTCTCTGCCTGAGTCTTAGTGCGTGCTGAAGCTCGAAGCAGCGACTGGCGAGTCAGGGCCCAAACGACCTTTATCCGCTGCTGGGACCTCAGACAGGGATGCACACGGGCGAGGGGGGCGGGGGTGTCTACCGTACAAAATGTAGATGGGAGAGGCGCCCGCGGATTCAGAATCTAGAGAATCGTACGAAAATTCTGCCCACGACAGCAAGTCGGACCAGTCATCTTGACAAGCCGAGACAAAGTGGCGCAAATAATTTCCCATGACCTGGATGACCCTCTCTACCTGACCGTTAGTCTGGGGGTGGTAGGCCGAGGAGAAGTCGAGCTTCACCTGAAGTCTGGAACAAAGGGCCCGCCAGAACTTAGAAAATAATTTGACCTCACGATCCGAGACGATTTGCAGGGGCAACCTGTGTAAATGAAAAATGTGGTGAAAAAACAGGTTGGCCAGGCGTGGGGCAGAGGGTAAGCCTGGCAACGGGACAAAATGCGCCATTTTCGAAAACCAATCCGTAACCACCCAGATGACAGTGTTACCAGAAGAGATTGGGAGGTCGGTTATGAAGTCCATGGCCACGTGCGACCAGGGACTGGTAGGGATGGGCAGGGGATGCAGTAGTCCCGCCGGTTTGTGACGAGGTGTCTTATTGAGGGCACAGGTGATGCAGGACTCAACGAACTCCCTGACATCCCTTGCGAGGTCCGGCCACCAATAGAACCGGGAGATAAGAAGGCAAGTCTTACGGGCACCAGGATGTCCGGCCATCAAAGAACAATGTCCCTACTTCAAGACTTTTCTTTGGAGCGTGGGGACCCACGTATGTTCTCCCTGGCGGGATGTTCCAGAGGTCAAGAGGAGCTGCGGAGACAAGGCGCTCAGAGGGTATAATGTGTTCTGGGGCTACTTCTTCGCCGATCACGTCAGTCGCACATGAAAGGGCATCAGCCTTGACATTCTTTTCCGCAGGACGGAAGTGGATCTGGAAATTAAATCGGGAAAAGAATAGAGACCACCTGGCCTGGCGAGGATTAAGTCGTTGGGCAGACTGGAGATATTGAAGGTTTTTATGGTCCGAATAGATACAGATGGGAAGCCTGGCACCTTCCAACAGATACCGCCATTCTTCTAATGCCAGTTTAATGGCCAGTAGTTCCCGATCCCCGATAGTATAATTCCTCTCCGCCGGCGAGAACGTCTTGGAGTAGAACCCACAAGTGACCGTTTTGCCCGTAGGCCCCTTTTGCGTGAGGACTGCTCCAACCGAATGATAGGTGTCCACTCAGCGAAAAGCTTCGGGGACGGTCGCCAGGATAACGCAGAGGCAAAAGCGGTTTTCAACTTCGGATGCTCCCGCACTCGGTGGCCACTTCTGGGTTGGCGTCTTTTATGAGTGCCACAATGGGGCCACCACGGGAGAGTGTGGGATGAACTGCCAATAGTAGTTACAAAAGCCTAAAAAAAGTTGTATGGCCCGAAGGCCAACTGGACGTGGCCATTGCAGAACGGCAGACAGTTTCGCTGGGTACATCCATAAGCCTTTGTCAGAGATGACGTAGCCCAGAAATGGTAGACTTGTCTGGTGAAAGAGACATTTTTCCAGCTTGGTGTACAGGTGATTGGCTCGAAGGTGTCTCAACACTTGGCGGACGTGAACTTGGTGAGTCTCCAGGTTGGGCGAGTATACTAAGATGTCGTCCAGGTAAACTACGACACAGGTGTAAAGGAGATCCCTGAAAATATAATTTACGAATTCTTGGAAAATGGCTGGGGCGTTGCACAGCTCAAAGGGCATGACCAGGTATTCGAAGTGTCCATCCCTTGTGTTAAAAGCCGTTTTCCATTCATCTCATTTCCGGATAGGGACCAGATTGTAGGCCCCCCTCAGATCCAGCTTGGAAAAGATCTTCGCCCTCCACAGGCAATCGAAGAGTTCTGTGATCAGGGGTAAAGGGTAACGATTATTTACTGTGATCTTATTAAGACCCCGGTAATTGATGCAGGGCCGCAAGAAGCCGTGGGAGAGGAGGATTTACGAATAAACGGCTTCTGGAGGTTTTCATGGACGTACATGGCTTCGGTCTCAGGAATGGACAAAGGATAGACTCTGCCCCGGGGAGGACTGGTACCCGCCAGTAGGTCAATCAGACAGTCGTATGGCCGATGAGGAGGAAGGGTCTCCGCCTTTTTCTCAGAGAAGCCATCGGTGAACTCTCAATATTCAGCCAGTAGGCCGGGCAGCGGCTGACGGGGTGTCGAACGAGAGCTAGGAAGCACCGGGCGAGGTGCCACCAAACAACGACTCAAGCAGCTAGGTCCCCAGCGGGTTACCTCTCCAGACATCCAATCCAGAGTAGGGGAGTGGAGCCGCAGCCACGGAAGGCCTAGGAGAACTGCTGAAGAGGAGCGGGCAACACGTAGAAAGTGATCTTCTCCTTATGCAGGACTCCTACACGGAGATTCACGGCTTGGTGATAAACTGTACGGTGTCACTTAAAAGTTCTCCGCTGACGGAAGAGATGACCAACGACCTTTCCAGACGGACCACAGGGAGGTGGTATTGCAACACCAAATACTGGTTAATAAAGTTCTCGGCTTAGCCCGAATCCAGAAAGGCTGGGACCTGGAGCGAGAGTCTGGAGTCAGTCACGGCATCGTGAGACGTGGAGAGGAGAATCTTGCACCTAGGGCCGCCTCTCCCACGGGACCTAGGTGCGGGCATTTCCTGGACGCTTGGATCGTTGAGGACAATTCCTCCGGAAATGCCCTGGGCTGCCACAGTAGAGGCACAGATTCTCCGATCGTCGTCGGGCCAATTCTTGCTCAGAATGTTGCACCCGGTCGAGCTGCATAGGCTCCTCACTGGGTATAGGTGAAGAGTGCATAGGCCTCTGGAACACTGGGGCCAGGTGAGGGAACTGTCGTGGTCGGGCTGTCTCACGTTCTTGCCGAAGCTCCTCTTGCCTTTCAGCATAACGCACATCAATGCGGGTGGCCAGCCGGATTAACTCGCTGAGGGAAGACGGGATGTCTCTTGCAGCCAACGCATCCTTAACCCTACCGATAGGCCCTTCTTAAAGGTGGTACATAGAGCGGCCTCATTCCAGGACAGTTCAGAGGCTAAGGTGCGGAACTGCACCGCGTAGTCTCCCACCGAAGAATTCCCCTGGTGCAAGTTTAGGAGGGCGGACTCAGCGGAGGATGCTCCCGCAGGTTCCTCAAACACACTGCGGAATTCCTTAAGGAAGGCCTGTAGATCCGCCATCACTGGATCGCTCCTGTCCCAGAGAGGGGTAGCCCATGCCAGGGCCTTACCGGAGAGTAGACTAATCACAAACACCACCCTCGAACGTTCGGACAGGAATTGATCCGTCATGGTGCACTGGGTGAGGAAACCCCTGCAGAGCTTAGGATCTCCGTCAAACTTGGCTGGTAGCGGCAAATGGAGCTTGGGACCCAATAGAGCCGGCGGTACTGCTGCAGTGGAAGCAACTACGGAAGGAGGTTGCCGTTGGACGACGATGAGTTGCTGCATCATCATGGATAATTGACCTAACTGTTGCGCCTGTTGTGTCAGTTGCTGAGCCTGCTGGGCGACAACGCTGGTTAGATCCACCACACTGGGCAACGGCATCTTGGCGGGATCCATGGCCGGATCTTACTATAAAGCACCGAAGTAGTGGATCCGCTGGACCACCGCAAGCGATGGCGAAAGCCCTCGCCAGGGAGCGGAGTCTAAGTAGATCTCGGTTTTCACCAGTGCCCGCCGCAAAGCGGGATGGACTTGCTGCTGCGGAAAACTACCAGGTCGCTTCCACTGGTGGGACTTGCTTGCGGTGGTGGCCAAGGGTAGGCATGGTACAAAATCGTCAGGTAGAATCGTAGTCGGGTTCAGACGGTAGGTCAGGGCAGGTGGCAGAGGCTCGTGGATGGGAGACAGAAGCTAGGCGGTACGGTACACAGGAATGACAGACAAGGCAGAAAACTCAGTAGGCTATGAAGGCACTAAAGATCTGGCGGAGAGCTGCCGGAGGAGGAGCCCCTAAATAGGGTCAGCGGTCGGCACCAGCCAATTACCGGCGCGCTGGCCCTTTAAATCTGCAGAAGCCGGCGGGCGCGCCCTAGGGAGCAGGGATGCGTGCACCGGCCAGCACTAGGGTGTAGGGAGTCAGGAACGCGGACGGGTAAGTTATTAGACTCCAGGGCACGAGTGCGCCCACGGTCCAGAACCCGGACCGCGCCGCCACTCGCCCCCCGCACCGGGATGTCAGTAGTCGGACGGACGCACCTGCAGCCTGCCCCACGGGCTGTGGCGCCGTCCGTGACAGTGGCCTGGTCTATAAAAGCAGAAGTGTTGTCCGTTTGCTGTTTTGGAATATTCAGTTTTGTGTAGGAGCAAAGACATCAGCAGTGATCTCAGAGAAGCTATCGTTGTTGCCCATCAATTTGGGAATGGTTGTAAGGCCATTTCGTAGACAATTTGAAGTCCATCAAAAGTGGAAAACCTTAATGAGATTCACAACAGAGCTTACAATCTACCCCGGAGAGGTTGTACCAGCACATTCACCTCAAGGTCAGATCCTGTAATCATAAAGAATTTGCAGCATCCCAAGAGTTCAACTCTACAGGCCTTAGTTAGTATGTTAAATGTTCAAATTTATGACAGAATAGTTAGACGAAGACTGAACAAGTTTGGCTGTTTGGAATGGAAGCATGGATTGTGTTTGCAAAATTGAATTTGAACAACTCTCAAGACTTCTGAAAGAAAGTTCTTTGGACAGACAAAACCAAAGTCGAGATGTTTTGTTATAATGCACAGCACCATGTGTGGTGAAAACCAAATATAGCATGTCACCACAAACACCTCATACCTAGTGTCAAGCACGGTGGTAGAGGGATGATGATTTGGACTTGTTTTGCAGCCACAGGGCTTTGGCATCATGCAATAATTGAGTTGACTATGTACTCCACCTAATACCAAACAATTTTAGAGTCAAATGTAAGGCCATCGATCCAACAGCTAAAACTTAGTCAAAATGGAGTCATGCAACAGGACAATGATCCTAAACATACAGCAATGGATAAAAAACAAAAGATTCAAGGTGTTGGAAACTCCAGACCTCAACCTAATCAAAATGTTGTAGATCTCCAGAAAGCTGTACATAAATGAAGACCCACAAACCTGAAAGAACTGAAACAAAGTTGTAAAGAAGAGTAGGGCAAATTTCCTCCAGAACGATGTGAAAGACAGAAAACGATGACTTCAAGTTATTGCTGCCAATGCTGTTTCTACATTCAATAAGGATGTTCTTAGTTTTCATACAAAGATTTTCCATTTTGGCTTCATCGATTGTACTAACAAACCCAATAATTTTTATACTCACCATTTTTTATTTTTATTTGCTGAAACTGTAAGGTTTTAATATGTCACTACTCCATAATGGTGCAAATAAATTGTCTAAAGCACAAATGCCCAAGTGGAATAAATAAATGGGTAAGGGCAACCCCATACAAGGACAATATGCCTGGTTATACAAAATGTAGTAAACACAATCCACAAATACCAGTATAAACCCTAGGACTGAATAAAAAATAACTTTTAAAAATATAATTAAAAGTACAGTAGGAAAAACTAAACTAAGAAAAACCTTAAACTTAACCCCTATCAAATCTATATCTACCTATACAAAAATGGGGAAAACTGTCCTGATAAGGGCGCCCCACCAGGAACCTAACTATAAGTCCTGACAGGAAAACTAAACCTAAGAAAAACCCTAAACTTAAATCCTATCAAAACTATATCTACCTATACAAGAATGGGGAAAACCACCCTGATAAGTGTGACCCCACCTGGAACCTAACTATTAAATACCTGACAGGAAAACTAAACCTAAGAAAAACCCTAAACTTAAATCCTATCAAATCTATATCTACCTATATAAAAATGGGTAAACCACGCATGATAAGGGTGACCCCACCTGGAACCTATAATAGATTAATGTCTGACAGGGGACTAAGACGTTTAAACTAAGAAATTGAACGGTAAACTTAAATCCTATAAAACTATGATCTACTATACAAGAATGGGGAAAACCACCTGATAAGCGTGACCCCACTGGAACCTAACTATTAAAGTCCTGACAGGAAAACTCAACCTAAGAAAAACCCTAAACTTAAATCCTATCAAATCTATATCTACCTATACAAGAATGGGGTAAACCACCCTGATAAGGGTGACCCCACCTGGAACCTAACTATTAAAGTCCTGACAGGAAAACTCAACCTAAGAAAAACCCTAAACTTAAATCCTATCAAAACTATATCTACCTATATAAAAATGAGGAAAACCGCATTGATAAAGGTGCCCCCCACCAGGAACCTATTAAAGTCTGTCAGGACTTAAATAGCTAGGTTCCTGCTGGGGGCGCCCTTATCAGGGTGGTTTTTGCCATTTTTGTATAGGTAGATATAGTTTTGATAGGGGTTACGTTTAGGGTTTTTCTTAGATTTAGTTTTTCCTAATGTACTTTTAATTTTATTATTAAAAGTTATTTTTTATTCAGTCCTAGGGTTTATACTGGTATTTGTGGATTGTGCAAATAAATTGTGCATTAAGAGAAAAGCAGTTGCTCATATCTTTGACTATATAACAGGCAGTTAATACTGGAGCATATACTGCAGATATTTAGATCTGTTCATTAAGTTTTCATTTTCAATCCGATTAAGTCCCATTGTCGACCATCAAATCTGCTTCATAAACTAATGTACACAGAGATCATACAAAAACTTTCTACAGCCCATGAAGTCATGTTAATCTTAAGACACAATTACCTCAAAAAATGTATGAATCATGTACCTTATTTATTAAAGCAATGACACGATTTTTAATCAATTACCAACGGCTCTAAACATTTAACATTTTTAAAGTCAATGTCTCGTGTATTGAGTTTTAGTTGTATTAACTAGATTTTTACGTCTAAAGCAGAAAACTGATTTTGCTGTTTTTTCTGTTGCAGCTATATGTTTTCTTTACACTTAGGAATTTCTCTGAGGTCAGCTACAGTCAATTGGTTGCAAGCACTAGCTTACTACATTGTCTGTATAGATAGGTCAGTATGTGCGTGTATGTAGTAGCAGTTAATTACTGGAGAATCGTCAATAGCCTATTACAGCGTCCAGGAGTTGATGGAGCACAGCTGCCTCCCAAGAGACTAGGAGGTAACAGGGGAGCTGCATACAGAACCTAATCTGTGCATAGGGAAGAAAGCAGCTATTCTAGTACATTTGAAACCTCACTAACCATGCAGCCCCAATCTACACAGTAAAGCTAACAAGTGAGCTGCATAAAAGGGAAGAAAAATAATCCATCTAGATAGAAATATTGGATTGCAAAACTCAGCATGCAGCAGGCCTATTGGTGAGTGCTTCAATCCTGACTTTGCTGTGGAGTGACACACCACCCCAACTGTTGGTGTTATGATTTGGGGAGACATTACATACAGCACTTGGTCATCCCTAGAAGTGATAAGAGGGACACTTGACTTCTTATTGATATGTGTAGGATGTCCTCCGGGCACATGTGTTGTCTCTTATGGAATCCAGCTGGCCCTTTTCAGCAGGATAATGCTCACCCACACACAGCAAGGGTCTCCCAGGAATGTTTCCACCACTGCAATATCAATCAAGTATTCATGGGAATAGATGAGATGGCAGCTTCAGCAACCTATGAGTACGGAGAAACTAGGTCCCTGGGATCATGGCTCATTCTTCCACACAAACACTCTGCACATCCCGAAGCTTCCGTGAACTCTGAGCTTTAGTTCCTTCTAAAGGTTTTCTATTGGATTCAGCTCCGGTAATTTGCTCGGCCATTCTAGCAGCTTTATCTTCTTTCTCTGAAACCAATGCAGAGTCTCCTTGGTCGCGTGTTTGGGATCATTGAATTGCTGAAATGTCCGCCCTCGTTCCTTCATCATCCTCGGAGATGGCAGCAGATTTTTATCCAGAAGGTCTCAGTACATTTGCCCATTCATCCTTCCTTCAATTCTATGAAGTTTGCCAGTGGCATATGCTGAAAAACAACCTCACGACATGATGTTCCCACCTCCAGACTTCAAAGTGGATATGGTGTTTTGGGGGGTGATATGCGACGCCTTTTGGCCTTCAAACATGGTGTGTATTATGGCATCGAAAGACTTCAGTCTGGTCTCATCTGCCTAGACTATATTCTACCAATATTTCACAGGCTTGTCTAAATGTTTAAACGCACTTGAACATGCTTTTTGTTCAGCAATGGAGTCCTGCGTGGTGAGCGTGCAAAAAGGCTATGGAGGGTGAGCAGGCATACAGGCCGTGGAGGCTGAGCGGGCCTTACAGGCCATGGAGGGTTAGCGGACCTACAGGCCCTGGAGGGTGAGCGGGCATGCAGGCCATGGAGGGTGAGTGGGCATACAGACAATGGAGCGTGAGCGGGCATAAAGTCAATGGAGGGTGAGCAGGCATACAGGCCATGGAGGGTGAGCGAACATACAGGCCATGGAGCTTAAGTGCACATTTAGGCCATGGCGGGTGAGCAGGCAAACAGGCCATGGAGGGTGAGCGGGCATACAGGCCATGGAGGGTTAGCGACCATACAGGCCATGGAGGGTGAGTGGGTATGAGGAAAATTCACTCAAAAAATTACAATCTCCAACTTCGTATCTGGTCAGATCTCACAAATGGTCCCCAGCCCGCAGGAAAGCCCCAATTTACACATTAATCAAGCCCATTGTAAATGCCCTTCTATAGGAAGCCACCACAGCAGGGGGTCAACCCATGAAAGGATCCTCATGCAACTTAATTAGCTCAAACCCCGAGCTTCAAAGACTTGAACAAAAGGAACCCAGCTGCCATGGCCCCGATATTTCATACCGATTTATAGGCGATCTTTTCATAACTGGTCTATGGCGATTTCATATCTTAAAATATGGAACTCCCCGCACACATAGCCACCACTCCCATGCTTGCATGAGGGAGGGGGACCGAGAAATCCAGAACTGGACTTAGGGAGTCCATAGGATAGGGGTGTCTGATATCTGGGCGTAGTGTAGGTCCAGCCAGTTCTGATGATGCTACCAGCTCGGTTCTGTGCCAATGCCCTGCCACGTTATGGTCCATTTTTGTGTTTCTGTCAGAAACTGCATGACCAGAGTGGGAGGAGTTCATAGACCATCCCAGGGGTGTGTGGGGGTGTGTAGGGGGCTGCCACGTGGGCTGTCCCCTCACAGATATAAGCAGGGGCCCGGGTGTGCTCAACCGTTGATCCATGGAGGGGGGGGGGGTACCTAAGAGCATTTCCAGGAGCATCCACACACAGAAGCCAGGCCACATAAGCCCCCCCATGTGGGCCGCAAACCAAAAGGTAACTGGACACATTTTACTGCCTTTGTCTGTAACCATACTTATATTTGCACCTCTGACTCTTACCTGTATATTATTATCCTTTTGTATATATTTGTCTAGTTTGCCCTCCAAGGCTAATTAAATCTATAAACTTTAATCTGCGTTAGTCTGTCTTGATCATCGGCCTCACACGACTAGCACTCGGTCTATAATATATAGCTACCCCAAGGCTGGTTTCGGGCCTTGTTATAAGTCGGTAACGGACCAGTCTTATAACTAAACTAGAAACTGGTGGCAACCGTTCAGGATTCTGGACGAGTAGGGTGTTCTCTTGTCCTCCCTGGTTCTCCCTGTGCCCGTGTGGACAGGGGTTAAACAGTGGAACAGTATCTGGCTGACGTTGTGCAACCCTAGGGGGCAGCGCAACATCACGATACACCCCAAGTCAAGCCGTCGACCCTCTAGTGGGCCGGCGGGGCGGGCTTTTTCTTGACAGTGGGCATACAGGCCATGGAGGGTGAGTGGGAAAACAGGCCATGGAGGTTGAGTGTATTACTTGTTGCTTTCTTTGAAACAATTTACCTGCTGATTTCAGTAAAATATATATTTATATATAGATTTTTAAAAATTACATCAAATTTCAAAATGCACCTAAATATTTACAAAGTTATGAAAATAACATTGTTATGGACAGTATAATACATTTTTATAGTAATATGGATACATAGATCATCATCACTTATAGATTTCAGTAGTTGTACTCTGCTATCTCTAGAGAAGCAGGAATTTTGATTCGGTCTCATATATGGAAGAATACAATAAAATGCCATCTGACTTAATAGCTAAGACCACAAGAGCATAAAATGCTTGTTTAATTTAGAGTATAGTCAGTGGTTCAGTGGTTACCACTATTATCCTATAGCGCTGGGGCCCTGGGTTCAAATCCTAACAAGGACAAATTCCGCAAGAAGTCTTCATGTTCTCCTCATGTTTGGGTGGGTTTCCTCCAGGTACTCGGGTTTCCCCCCATGCCTCAAAAACATTCCCATAGGTTGATCTGGAGTTTAGACTGTGAGGACAGGGCCCAATGAGGATGGTGATAATATCTGTACAGGGCTGTGGAATATTACAGCACTATGTAAATTAACAATTAGCTGTAGACTTCAATATAGGGCACATGGCTGTATCACTGATTCACATCACATTGAGCTGTAATCTGGCAGTACTACATACAGGATCATGTTGTACCTCTATGTGTCTCCTTTATGCACAGACACTCTCATACAGATTTATACTAAATCAATGAGAAAAAAAAACTGTAGCATGCTCCGTCACGTCATATTCTTTAGATATTCGAATCACATGTCGAATTATGTAGATATTCCCATCACATGCCATTTTATGTAAATGTTCTTCGCAAGAAGCATTGCTTCTAATGAAGAATATGGTGCCTCTCAGAGACAACATATGGCGGCACACAGCATGCCTACGATCACCATAGGGTCAGTGTCTTCAGTGTCTGTTCGTGCGGCTTTGCAATTTGCATGAGCTCTTTCCTTAAAGAGGAAACCCTTTTTGCTAACTTCATTTTACTATTCCTTTATTTCTCACATAGGTCAGGATTTTTTTTTATGGATTTAAATGGGTTAACTTACAGTATCTGTGGCCCTGGCCCGTCCAATCCCGCGGCCATTCCAACATCCCTTCTGTCTGATGTTACTTCTGGTCAATTACTACACAGGTAACCCTAATGTGGCATTGGAATAAAAGTGATGTCAGAACAACAATGTTTTGGGACCAGAGGAAACTAGTAAGTTAACCCATTTCAACGCATTAAAAAACCCTAACCTAAGGGTGGACTCACACATTCAGTGTTTTAGATGCAGTTTTTGAAGACAAAATCAGGAATAGATCATAATTCGATGCCGAAGGACCTTTCCTCTAGTCGCTTCCTGCACCATTTGGGAAAGATAATTCTCTTTAGTTATTGACAAAAACCAGTTTCCTTTATAAGAGCTACAGGTTTCAGTTTCCCAATTGATGTCTGGGCAGTTAAAGTCGCCCATAATAACAACCTCATTCTGATTAGCTGCATCATCTATTTGCCTGAGGAGTACATCTTCCATGGGTTGTGTTATATTTGGAGGCCTATATCAGACCCCAATTAGTATTATATTATTGTTGTCAGCCCCATGTATATTTACCCATAATGATTCTACATGTTCATTACCTGTACCTATATCTTCCCGCAGACAGGATTTTACATAGAGACAGATACATCCCCCCCCTTCCGGTCTTTACAATCTCTTCTAAATAGACTGTAACCCTGTAAGTTAACTGTCCAGTCGGAGTGCTCGTCCAGCCATGTCTCATTTATCCACACTATGTCATATTTTCTTCTGCAATTAATAATTCTAGTTTATTTATTTTGTTGGTCAGACTC
Source organism: Phyllomedusa bahiana (assembly GCA_025379985.1). Lineage (NCBI taxonomy): Eukaryota > Metazoa > Chordata > Amphibia > Anura > Hylidae > Phyllomedusa > Phyllomedusa bahiana. The sequence goes on along the minus strand of JAODAL010034865.1, from coordinate 6,117 downwards.
CTGGCATTGGTCAGCTGCAATTTAGAGATTTGGTCGCTTCCAAGTTGGCAATGGATCTCACTGTTGCCACTTGCTCATTTAGATCCAGGATCTGGGCTTCTAAATGTGCAGTGTGCACACATCTCGCACCGCAGTATGGACCCTCGAACTGTTGGTCAAGGATGGCAAACATTGCACAGGTTGTGCACCGGACAGCATTGTCAATCATGGAACTCATGGGGATGTTACCAAAAAGATATACAAATATAATAATAAGCAGCACAATACTGTCCCCTCTAAACTCCCCAAATCTAAAGTCCCTCAATATTAAGTCCCCACACTTATAAAAGACACACTTAAAAGAAGACACATTCACAGGCTCGCTCACTCGCTCTAATACTTAGCTTTAAACCTTTTTCCCAATGCTGTTTGGCAGTGTTATTGCAAACCTTTTTCAGGAAACAAAAGGCCCAGCCAGGCCCACACAGGTGCAATTTAAGCTCTAGTCACCTGATTAGTCAGCTGATTCAGCAAGCACTCAGCAAGTATGTATGTTTGTAACTATAGAACTGCAATACACAAACTTTAATACTATAAATGTAATGTATACACAAAATAAGTGTAGATACAAGTATAAACTATATGTCTGCTATAGATTTTAAATGTACTGCAATAGTAAATGAACACAGGTATAAATAAACACAAGAAATTGCTGGATCAGTAAATAGGACAACTCCCTCTCAATATTAAGTACAAACACTAAAAAAATAAGCAATTATAAATAAGACACACTCGCAGGCTCGCTCACTCGCTCTATTACTTAGCTTTAACCTTTTTCCCAATGCTGTTTGGCGGTGTTATTGCAACCCTCTTTCAGGAAAATATTAATTTTATATGATAATTTTTTTTATTAAATTTAAATAATGTAATTTTATATAGTTTGATAATTAGCAGAAATCACTTTTTTTATTGCACTGGTGTAAGTTGAGAAATATTGGACATTTTTTCATTAACAGCAAATCTAGCTCCAATGTGACTCCTCAGGCTCAAGCAGATCACATTGGAATAGGCCTGCGCAGTAATGCACCTAGTTTTGCTGACTCGCTGTCACGAGTGGTCCCGCAGCCCCCTGGTCAGGCTGCAGATACACCCATGCTGCTGCTCCCCTGGCGCATCACAGCGTCCACACCGACTCGTTTCGATTTAGAACCTCATTCGTTCACTCTATGAATAATGTTCAAAATCAAAACTTGTCAGTGTGGACGCTGTGATGCTTCTTGTTGTTGTCAGTCTATATCTGGATTTTATGAGGATGAAATAAAGAACATTTTTTTGGGAATTCACAATTGGATTTTGTGGATTGTTTAGTTGGATGCTGGACTTTCGTTTGTTTCTTACATGTTTGCATATATCAGAGCTGCTCTCTCTTGTCCGGGACATATTTAAAGGGGTTTTGCCACGAAGTGAGTTACTTACCTCTTATCTGGCTGAGGAAAAAAGATAAACAAATCATGAACGCTGCAGTGGTGACAGGGAGGGGGCTGAGCAGAGAGCGAGAAAGAAGGGAGCGTCTGCAAAGTTTACTCACATAATAACATTACAACCAGTGGATTGTCTATACAGCCGAAAGCCTCATAAACTGCACTTTCTCCACAGTCTCTTGCAAGCTCATTCATGTTCCCTGTCATCAGATAAGAACTGCAAACACACAAGCACCACCAGATCAGCTCCTGTCAGTGTACTGGCCGGTCTAATGTAAACTTTCAGGAAACTAAGGGGGACTGAGCAATGCTGTAGCTCTCAGAGGCTTCTCTTTTTGTAATCACATATATTTAGAAAAGTGATTAAATACCCATTTTGGAGGATCCTACGTCAACATTACATCGTGGCAAAGCCCCTTTAAGAAATGCAATCACAAATTGGGTGAGCTGGCAGAGGCATTATAGGCGGCATGAATGGGGCTGTGCCAGATATCTGGTGTCTTTTCAGCCTGATTTCAGGTGCAGACCCATTCGCTACATTTTTAAAAGTCTTGCATGCCAGTATCAGGCGCATTACATAGCACCCGTGGCACTTTGTAATGCACCTGATTTTGGGGGGCGTGCTGGAGGTGGGGTGCACTAGACACATATTTATAGGCACATTACTGCTGGAACAGGTAGAGTACTTTCAAAGTGGTTTAACTGAGCTAGAAAGGTCGTACAAGCACTAGAATGTGCCTGATTTATGACCTGCTGTAGAGCAGGTTCATACATCAGGTGCATTCTATGCCATTATTAGGCGCATGAAATTTTACACACCAAATTTTATACATGTCGCCCTATGTCTCTATTTTTTACAATGATATTAGAGTGGACACAATATCGGAACATGTCGGGGTCACAGATGAGTTGATCCATTTATGTAAACCCAGTAAAAAAAAATGCCTAACCTTAACCTCAACCTCAACCTCAATTTATAGCTTTGGTTATGATAGATTTCTCTGTGAAAAACCACAAAAATCTATTCGGAGCAACCCAAACAAAAGCGTCCGGATTTGGGTCGAAACTATCTTTACATGGAAACCTCTAAAGAAGCATTTATGCTATCTATAATACATGAAAAAAACTTTGAGATTCTTAGTACACATGTTTTGATAAAAAAATGCTTATGCCACCCACGAACTTACAACGGGATTCAGGGGGTGGTCCTCCACTTTACCTTCACTAGAGTCAAATTCAGATTCTCATTGGCCAAACCCGACCCCCATAACCCAGAGGGAAAAAAAAAAAAAAAGGGCCCCAAACCCCGCAGCATACGCAAAAATTTAAAGCAATATACCCAAACTAAACGTATAGTTTTCACAAAAAAAACATTTCTGAAAAACACAAGGGAAAACCTGGGTCCCAGGGCTTGGTTGCGGCATATAAAATTATAATATATAAAAATATATAAAATTTATATTTATACATTCCTATACCATGGCACACCAATGCTAAAAGGGCTAAAACAATACATGGAACCTTTTTTTTTTTTTTTCTCTCTGGATTATGGAGTTGGGGGCCCCAATGGAAGTCTAAAATTTTGACTCTAGTGAGGGGTTTAAGATAGAGTAGGACCCCCCCCCTTGAATCCCTTGTAATCGGGGGTGGCATAAGCATTTTTTTTTATAAAAACTAACTAAGAATTCAAAGTTTTTTTTCTGTTTTAGTAGCATAAATGAATCTATCTTTGACCCGATTCTGAAACGCAACACTAATTATGAGCTTAGACTGACTGATTCTAGTAGGACTTGTATTTATAGCATGGCCGTTTGTGAGTGACGCTTTGCCAAGGTCATTATTCCTGACACCTCTTCCAGAAATTTAGGACAAGCACTTCCCGAAATAACTATACATGGCACTAGACACAATTGGCACTAAAATTTGATTTCACAATCTGCATTGTTTTCCTTTGATGTGCCAACTCGGGCATTAACTTAGATGAATGTTTCAAGCAAACTCTATCATCTCGGAAGATCAAAACGAGCCATGGTTACATTGTTGACCTCTGATCGATTAAAAAAGAAACTGGACGGGGTCTCAAAGAACTTCCACTGTCCGGCTGGAAAAGGAACAGAGCATAATAAAAGACAGATTAATATGAATTAGCATACAAATGTCTGACCGTCTCTGGTGTCTGCTGCCGCTTTAGAAGACTGGCAAGACAATGGAAAGGTGAAATGGTAATTAGCAGATTCCAGCGATAGACACTTTGTAGCCAGGCGGTTTTCTGAGTGCACCTCTGAAGATTTTGGTGCCGGTTTGACAATCACCCCAAACCCCGTTTGCAGAAAAAAAATAAACAAGTTGTAATTTGTTAACGTGCTGGGTAAAACAGCTTGTGTTTTTCACAAACACGCTGACAGCAAGTGATTCGGGGGCTCCCATTCACTAAACTGTTGATTCATATTCTACTCATCCAAAAGTAATTAACAATTATTTTGTTTACATCTGCTTTGATTTCATCTCGCTGGCATTCCTCCAGATTTTGCTTTATCGCACTGCAGTCATTATTTTCCTGTTTCATATGTGCCTTTTTGTTTTAATGCAAAAAAAAATAAAAAAATCCCCCCCCCCCCACCCTAAATTTTTCCCTCAAAAAATAATATCTGTATTTGTTTCGAAGCTTGGAATTGCCAGATAACAGGAATTTTAACCTACCCCCCTTGGGAAGCCCATCAAAAGGCATGACCAAATATTACACCATCGAAACATATTTTGGTAATAATAAACTGATACAGAACTACGGACCTTTTGCTGCTGCAAATTACATAGTTACATAGTTAGTACGGTTGAAAAAAGACACATGTCCATAAAGTTCAACCAAGGGTGGGGAAAAAGTGGGGGAAGGGAGGGAGACAAGGAAATTTTTAAACCCGCCCCCCCAGGTATAATGTCCTGAAACCCCCAAGGAGGAACCAATCTGTCCATGGAGACCCCCATCTTGACCCCGAGCCGCCACCCCGCCAGGGTCCAGAATTTTTTCATAGTTTTCATATTCTTTAGTTTTTAGGTAGATACTAAGCCTTTCTTTAAACTCCCAAGTTTCCCCGCTGTGACCAGTTCTCAGGTGGGTAATTCCCAAAATTTACAGTTTTCACAGTGAAGAACCCTTTCTCCTCTGAGATTGAACCTTTTTCTGCCGAAGGAATGTCCGCTTTCTTTTGGGGGCTTTTTATGAATAATTTCCCCCATACCTTTTTGGGGCCCATTTATTATTTAATAAATTAATATTTTCCCCACGAAGCCGTCTTTCCTCAAGACTAAATAATTTAAATTTCTACAACCTTCACATAACTAAGGTGCCCCCCCCCTTATAAGTTTGGTTGCTCGTCTTTGTACCTCTCTAGCCCCATTAATCTTTTTTTAAAAACTGAACCCCAGAACTGAAACAGATATTAAGTGGGGTGCCCAATGCTTTATACAGTGGTAAATTACATCCTTGTCCCGCGGGGTCCAGGCCTCTTTTAATAAAACCCGATTTATTGCCCAAGCAGCTATTGACATTGCATGCGTTCTGTATTTTTATGATCTACAAAAAACCCCCAATTTTTCTCAACAAGCGTTCTCCAACTTTTTTTCCCCTTCGACATTGATCCCTGCAGATTATTTGTCCCCCAATGCAGAACCTTTTCTACTAATACGAAAGGGATTTTCATTTCTTTTTTTTTTTTTTTTGCAATAATTAAAACATTTTATGGTATTGAAAAGCTTTGTCAACTATCGTTATCGATCGTAGTCGATTTTGGTTTAAAATCATGACGAAGCAAAAGGTTTTTTCCCCATGACCATTCAAGTCTATGGGGGGAGGGAAAAACACCTTCATTTTACATAAAAAACAAACGGATACGGCTACATCTTTGGCAAGACAATAGGCAAAAAAAGTCACAGAAAAAAAGTCACGACTATTTTACTATCCCCCTCCTGTACCACAGATGACCTTAAAAATCTCACCCCCAAATTAAAAAGTGCAAGAAGGGAGTTTTTTGAACCTCTTTTTGTTGAATGGACATTGACTATCCCTGTCCCGGACGGGGCCCGACCCCACCTGCTGACCCACAATTAAAAAGTGGCTGAAAAAAAGGAGTTTTAAAAACCATTTTAGTTGAACTGGGCATTGACTGGTGACGGTCCTGCAACCCCGATACCTGGGTGCGTGTTGTCGCCCGCACTGAAGGACACTACTCTCGTACCCCTACCCCATTCCCCCCAACCCTCTTTTCTTTTCTTATCACCTGCATTCACCCCATGTTCAAAAGAAAAAATTTAAAAGGTTGGAAGGGTTTTTTGACAGTTTTATTTAAAAACGGAAAATCAATGTATTCTTAAATCCATAATTTCCCCAGCCAACAGGATTAGAAACAAATTTTTCTGTCAAATTTGCAAAGCATTCTGGGGAAGAAAAAGTAAACAAAATCAACAGTGTTTTCCTTCATTCCCAAGTTTTAAAAAACGCCCAGTAGACTAGAATTGATATTTTCAACAAACAAAACGTACAAATGCACAATTAGCGCCAAACTGAGACGCACTGAGTGAATAGAAGTATTTAAAAAGTTATTGGATTAATATGGCGGCCTTGGGACCCGACTACAGGGGTAATTTACTATCAAATTGTATA